>JAKTSB010000028.1:0-153824 GCA_030579975.1 Blastobotrys buckinghamii (nom. inval.)
CTAATTTTGGCCATTTTGGTTTTTTTTTTTTTTTTTTTTTTTTGGAAAACCATAATTGCCAAAATATATATAGCAACTATATATACCATAATTGATTGATTGATTTGCAATCGAAGGTGAACGGGTTGTTATACTCCCCCCAGTTAGTTAATCAACAATTAAGATACTCAAAATGAAATCTAAGTAAATTGATATTATAATTGAGCCTTAAAGTATTGTTTCATATATATAAAGAGTTGAAAATGTGACGTTTTCATTGAATTAATATACGATAGACTAGAATTCTAAATATATATATGAAAAAATTAGATTTTATAACTATAAATTTATAAAATATATACATATATGACTTGGAACTCTCATGAACTATCAATGTAATGCTATGTCCTTCATATGCCTGTATAACATTCTTAAGTTAACTTCAATCAAACTCACCTCTATGAAAAAGTTGTTTTTATAGAGTTTAACTATCATGAACAATTTCTGCTTGCAAGGAATCTTACGAAGCCATTTTGGCACATGCTATTAATAATATTATTTAGCTAATTATGATGCCAATTCTAATAGTTAAGGAGTTTAAAGATTTCTCTATAGTCCATTCACTAACTAACAGTAGCCTATGAATAATCACTATACTTACGTAGTACTTTATAGTGCATGCTGCTTGGTTCTACAACATACCCAATCATCACTCGAGCATTAATTATCCCTGTATATCTGATACGCAACCGACAGCCAGATTCGATTACAGATTGTTGATTATCCAATTCAGCTACTGATTCTAGTTACACTTTAATTTAAAGAATTACTAATAACGGTTTGTAGTAGCTAACATAATAACCACAAGCACGTCATTAATATAGTTAGCTAGCTAAACCTTTACTTGGATTGTTGTATTAATTATTAAAATTAAGATTTAACATGTTTATAAGAAAACTTAGATATAGTTATCTTAACAATTTAATTCAAGTAGCAACTGATATACAATAATGCAAGCCGCTAGGATCGATTACGTATTCATTGAGTAGTTAAATTTATTTCCCTATCGGATAGGGCTATAAGTTACAAGACCGACCTATTCAACTTAAGATGGAATTGACATATATATAGGTAACAAAACAGTATGTAATAAATGTAGGCAAGCTCAGCATATGAATTTACGTAATTTTCCATGTATTAAATTTGGGTTATACATAAGAGTCAAAACTTAAGACTATAGCTATAGTGAGAACCGAAAAGCGTATGGTATGGATGCCATCAGCCATGGTGCAGTGGTGACAACAAATTGTGTTGACCCAGCTGTGTACTATATCATCGGGGTGTAAAAGCAACTTAAAGATCGGCAATGGCTATAGCTATATGGATAAGACAATTCGCCTCGTATCCTGTTAGCCGTGCCGCGTTTCAGCGGACAAGCTGTTCAGGCTTGTAAACTTATCTTGTTTAATGCGTGTCTCATCTGACAGCCTACTACCACTGGTACCAGGTAGTAGTACAATATTTCAGTAGGATTTGATACCTTTCCTGGATAATCAATGATTTGCTATAGTATCCTTATTCAAAAACTATACAATACAGTATATATTGAAATTCAATCTAATTATTGAACTCGGCCTTAATTTTTTAACTTTTGGTATAGGTTGGTCTTGATCATTTTTGTTGATGCTGCTAGAGCTCACCCCAGAAATCTGGGGTTTCTTCTCCACGCATCTGAGCTTAAATTATAGTCAAAATCTGGATTATGATACACAACAGGATCTTCAAGTACCAAAGATCAAATACGAGATTCATGGGCAATCAATAGATGATTTACAAAGAAATCTACGCGTCAATCCTATAGTATATTAAGTGCTCTCTATAATTCATTAACTGGCCTCCAATTATAGACATTGATGCAGCCAAAAACCTAGGCTTTACCTAATTAATTTGAATTCCACCACAATTTTGTTCTATTTCACATATCAATATAAAAACAGTCAATATTCGCTTATATTTCACCGTTAACCATCTGGTATTTTTTAATAAAAGTTAATAATGCTTTACGTTCTACAAGTTTTACTGAAATTTATTGGGTTAATAGTTGTGCTTTTAGCAGGTCGGTTGATATACGAATTTTTGGCAGTACTTAATTACAAAAGATTGAACTACAAAAACCATTGCAAACCACCAAATATTCTATGGAGTTTCCCTTTTGGTATTCCACGAGCAATTGAAAGCTATCGAGGACTAACCAAAGATCACACTTCATTAGACCAATACAATGAATATTTCAATATAGTTGGCGTATCAACTTTCAGTCTTCAGATGCCTTCAAAAATGAGTTTACTTACAAAAGACCCGGCTTTAGTTAAAGAAATTTTAGCCACACAATTTGATAGTTTTGACTTAGGTATTAGAACTTTGCTACTAACTCCTTTCTTAGGTGAAGGAATTTTCACAATGTCTGGATCAGGCTGGTATCATTCAAGAGCATTATTAAGGCCACAGTTTGTTAGTGAAATTGTATCAAGAGTACACGACTTGGAAACTCACGTTCAGCAGTTGATAGCAAAGTTTAAAGAGTACAAAAAGGTGGATGCACAGAATTTATTTTATAGGTTCACGTTGGATAGTTCCACTGAGTTTCTGTTTGGTGAAGGTACAAAAAGCTTATCAGGTGAAGAAGGAAGAGAAGAGTCGAGAGAAGTTACCAGTAGTGAGTTTGTTAAAGCATTTACAGGAGCACAAAGATCATTTATGAGACGAGCTATGATGGATAAACTACATGTATTTGTAAATGACGATTATCAGCTATATATTGATACATGCAATAGGTTTGTTGATTATTATGTTCAAAAAGAAATCCGGTTGAAAGAAAAAAAACTTGAAAGTACAAGATACTACTTTTTAAAGGAATTAGCCAAACAGACAGATGATCCAGTTATAATGAGGTCACAATCATTAAATATGCTATTAGCTGGTCGTGATACCTCTGCTTCATTATTATCCTTTACTTTTGCATTATTATCTAAACATGATGATGTTTTTCAAAAATTGAAAAGTATTATTAGAGATGAATTCCCAGACTTAGAATCAATTACTTTTAATACATTAAAACGATGTGAATACTTGCGGCATATTCTTAATGAAGTATTAAGGTTGTATCCAGTAGTCCCACTTAATGCTAGAGATACTAACAAAGATGTTATCGTACCAACAGGTGGTGGAATTGATGGTAAAAGCCCACTGTTTATTTTAAAGGGCACAACAGTTCAGTACTGCAGCTACGCCATGCATAGGGATAAAGAGGTCTGGGGTGAAGATGCTAATGAGTTTAAACCTGACAGATGGAGAAATTTTGTACCTCCAAGCTGGAGTTATATTCCTTTCAATGGGGGTCCAAGGATTTGTTTAGGTCAACAGTTTGCTTTGGGGGAGGTAAGCTATGTGATTGTCAGGTTATTGCAAGAGTTTGATGAATTGGATGGGTTTAAAAAGGACGATAAGATTACTTATGGATGGTCTATGAATACTTTTATTCCTGGTGGGTTGAATATAAGCTTTATTAAACATAAATAACACAATTTTTATTAACCCTGAGTTTTTAATATTTTTGTAACAAAGATAGCGATAATGTCCATATCATGAGCTGTGGTGGAATTTATTTCTAAAAGTTCCAAAACTTGGAGATAGTATAATTAAATTATAGAATCCCGAACATTCGTAAATTTCTCCTGGTAGTGTTTAAAAGAAATAATGAATTACAAACACCCATACACAGATAATTAATTCCCGCTATTACGTCTTTGTCAAATCTGATTAATGTCTCAATACATATGGAAAAAATTTCGGTGAATTTAATTCAAAAATGCTAGTACCCTTTGATATCCTACATGTATTCTACAATTAAAAAATTCCTCAAGTCTTAAATTCATGCTTGGGGCCGTCTATCTAGAGACATATCATGTACTCATGTACTATAGGTATTGGATACACTTTTTTACATTTGTGATATTTCATGCATAACTGCTTTATGGTTCAAACATTTATCAGGTTCAACATTTTTGGGTGAGTTCATAAAACAAACGGGGCTATATAATGGAGTTTGTAATCAATTAACAATCCATTTATTATATCCATATCATAGGGAAATCACTGCCTGATAACTCCACTTTAATTTAAGGTCATAAGGTACTTTTCATCAACTACATCATGAAGTTTTATCGAGTTAACATCACTCAATAAATCGAAACGGCACTGTACCTGTACCAGTACCTTATAGATATGGATAGATGAATAGTTCCAAATTATATAAAAACAAAAAGGAAATCGGAGTTTTGTAAGACCCGAAAATACCGCGTTCTTATTATAATAATAAAATGTAGCTAAATTTAGAAATAAAACATGCCGCGTTGCTCACATCATTCTTTTAAAATTCGAAGCTGGTAAATTCCAGCAATATCTTCGCCCGCCCCACGTACGCTACCACTGCAGCCATGGTACATCCTATTTTCGGCATGCAGGATAGAAATTTTGCTGCATTGTGCCGTCTGCGCGTCATTTAAGTCCATCTCAGTTCCAACTTAAGAAATCATCCCCCCACACAACACGTTTAATCAAGTTACAATACCATTAACTATATAGTATACAGTACCACCTGGTACCATATGGTCTAGAATGTTAAACACATTAAGGGGCCTTGATCCAAAGATGGTGCCTGCCCTGGCATAAATTGCCGGTGTCGTCATTGATTTGTTAGATGCCGAAACATCATTCAACTTGCTATACCATATGGATACAGCATAGAAGGTTGAGAACGCACATGACAGAGTCTCGTCTTGCCTTATAGATATTAGTGTGATTCTGGGAATATGAGTTCGGAAAATACATTATTTCAGCGGTTTAATACAGTAAAGTTGATGACTGAGGGCCACAACCTGCAAGCTATAAGGATATATACCATGTAGTTATGATTAATAAAACAAACAGGCCATGGCTGAAGGAAAACTTTGGACCGTTGGTAATGAATAACGATGATAAACATTGGCCAATCAATCGTCTGGATCCACCATAGATGGCAGGTATCGGATGTATCTCTTTGTAGATCATAACCATAGCCTTTAATCAGCACCACAGCAAACTAATTATTCAAGTTTAACTTCAATAATAATTCACAAAACTACAAGTAAGGTTTCAATGATATGATTAACAGCACTGTTGTTTTGAAAATTTTAAATTTAAATAAAAAAATAATTGTTTGAAATTAATTCTGATAAATGCCTCCTCAGGTATTCAGCATCCGTGATGTTTATTGACCCTATAATGAAAATTAAGCATCCATGATCGTTATAGTTCGGCGGTGAATCAATAATCTGATTTACCAATGAATGGGGTAATCAGATCATCTTATAAGCCATTAATTACTAAGATTATAACAAGTTGTTGGGTATAATGAATTAGGTACCAATCAATCATGATGCATAAAAACGAGTAGTGAAAACTTTGCTCATATTTAAATTTAGGTTCAACGCAAGATGACAACATCAAAAAATCTATACAGGATTAAAGTTACCTCCTTTAACAATAACAAACAAAACTATAAATACTCATCAAACTCTCTGTAAATTAATTGAAATTATCATCAAAACACACATATATACAAACTTATTAAGAATGAAATTCACTTTATCTGCTATCACTGCTACTTTAGCTGCTTCGGTTTACGCAGCCGAACCATTTCAAATCAAAGTAAAATCATCAGATAAAAACATCGATGGTACTACTGTTGCAGCATTACACGAAGGCGCGGGTATTAACTTTGCATTTGCCAACTCAGGTTATGAAGCTTCAGTCTTTCAATTGAATGGCACAGTTTTAGCATTAATGCAAGCAGGATCACAATTCCCAAATGCAGGATTAATTTGGAGTGATAACTATAATGTATTGGAATTGGGTATCTTACCTGATGATAAGACTAAAAGTTGGCAGACTGGGTATGGCAAGAATCATCAAAATGAATTGACCTTTAATGGTAAAGCTGATAGCTGGTATGCTTGTTCTAAATTACCTCAATTAGGTGGGTATAACATTAAGGGCTCAGTTATTTCTTATCAAGATAAACAACCTGAAAAGAAACTGGGTTGTGAAAAAGTTACTTTAGAAGCTGTTAATTTGTTAAAATAGCTGATTTGTATTTTTAATATTTATACTTTTTTATTGAGCATCTAGATATATTTTCATTGATCGTATTTAACAATGTTTTGATGAATTACATCGTAGCTTTAGAAATTAGATCCACATAATAGGCGTTGCGGATTAAGATTCACGTTTATCGAGGGTAATTGATCGATAAGTCCAGTATCATGAATTCTTGTAAAAATTATTAGCACTCAGGCTAGGGTACGGGTTATTAAATAAGTTTTACTGAAAGCTTTGGAGTGAATATTTGTATACTATAACGGATGACTAGTTCGATTCAAGAAGTTCACTAAGTACCTTTAAAACAGAACCTCTTTGCTAAGTAACTCATTTTACAGGATTAAGACACAATTGGGAACTAATAGAAAATGACGACATTGATCCAAATTTGAATTTGATATTAGCCATCCCTGTTATAACATCCCCAAGCTCTGATTCAAAGCTAACATTTAGTTCTCAGATCACAAACTAGTTGACGACCTGGCTCTGCTAAAAGTTATTTAAGTTTATAATAGATGATTAGCTCTTAAATTATTCATTAATTTATGGCTTTTATAAATAGGAACTGCTATGAATTCTGATCTTGTCGCACCTGCTGTAGTTGTCAAAATTTGACATAAAAAATTTATATACGCATGAATTATTCTGATGGCGCTTGGGCCATCGGTTTGACACAGCCAAGAAAAGGTTGCATTAGTTATAAGCATGAGTGAACCCGAGCTTGACGGGCCGGGCTTGTTCGATTTCATACCCCGCACCTTTTATCTGCTCATGGAGTTAACATTGACATATATATGCAGATGCCAATAGCATTATAAAGTCACAGTTACATAAAGAGTTTCGAGTTTCAAATCAATTTCAAATACTCAAATTTTAATAAAAAGACAATATTTAGAATGTGAAAAGATTGCGAAAATGAACTAGAACGAGTTGAAAAATTGATGTTATGATGGTAAACAAGAACAATGGGGAGAAAGACGTGGATCTTTCTGGTGATGTAATTTGGGGCTAAAAATAGATTTGCAGGTGAAGATTTGTCGACACTGTGATCTTCATGAAAAATTTGGATCACCAGAAAGGACACCATTGCAATCGAGGAATAGGGACCACTAAATATCGTCTAAAAAGGCGACTAAAATATTCGGTAGATTGAAGACTATAGCATTTCGTTTAATTAGTGTAAACTCATCCTATGCATGCATATATACCAGAAATAAACTATCAAGTATTACCAGATGGTATGATGAATTTAGTATTTTATCGCCGCTGATCGCCATCTATACTATTTTCACAGTCGCTACCTCGTAAAAAGGTGATGTACACCCCTCTTAATTAAATTATATGAGTTTCGAGAAGATTCACAACTATGTATATATTTAACTTGCGGATCTTGAGATTAGTATAATCAGCCATGTCTATTTATAAACTTTTCTTATTATATATTCAATTGCAACATACGGAGGTATGTACTGAAAGTTTAGGGTAAGACCTATAATTTAGATACTACCTTGTTATGGTACCTTCATAGCTACTGTATTAGACAATTCATGAATCAAAAACTCATATTTGAGCCCAATTATAACTTATCTCCATAAATCAAAACGTGACCATTACTTTATGGGTTTGATTTAAGTGAAATATCTGGGGAAGTTGAGCTAGTTAGTAAGCTCAAAGTAGATGCGGATAACACCCCGTTAAGCTCTCACCAAAGCGGCGTCAGTAAAATCTCAACGCCGTCCTTTTGTCTCACATTTGTTGAGCTCTTTTTTTTTTTTTTTTTTGTACCATATTATTATGAATGAATCAGAGAATATCCATGTGAAACTATAAAAGCTACTTCCCATCAAAATATCTATAAAAGTCAAATGAAATCCCGCAATGATACTCTCTCACTCATAATTCAAACCTTTTTATTAACAACAACTTTACATTACTATCAAAATGTTATTCAATATCGCTACTACTGCAACATTATTGACTGCAGTTACAGCTGCTGCAGTTAAAAAACCTGAAAATAAGGATGTTAACCACCCAGTGCCATTCTCTTTGAGAGTCAATGCACCAAATAATTTCACGTTGGATGGAAAATTTGTCTCATGGACACATGAAGGTGCTGCAATCAATTACGCATTTGCAACTTCTACTATTGCAAGTAATAACTTTCAATTAAACGGTACTAGTTTAAGTGGTTCAACTTGGGTTGGGTACCCACTAGCTGGATATATCACAGATTACCCAGGCGCACCACCAATTTTACAAATCGGTGTTGCAGGGGGAACTAATGGTGGATGGCAAACTGGCTATGATTTAGATTGTACCTCTCAATTAACTGTCAATGGTAGTGCTGTTGGTTGGTATGCATGCTCCAACGTTCAAAATCCATATAATTATAACTGGCCAGCTATTTTGTATTATAAAGATGGTAAAAAGCCTTCTAAAGATATGACTTGTGATGAGATTTCTTTAACAGCTACTTATTACACTCCTCCAAAAAAGAATTAAAAAAAACTTTTCAAGGTTATTTATTTATTTAATTTATTTTATTTGTTTCTAATATTTTGCTAATATATTATTTAATTAATTACTAACACATTCTATTTGCTTTCAATACTATTTCAATCTCTTTAATTGAATTCGGCTTATTTTAAACCTTGTAATAACAAATCATTAAAAGTATCTTAACTATTATAAAGGACCTACTGTAACAAAAATTTGTTAACAATGCTGGAGAACTTTTCAAAAGTTTCTCTATCATAATGAGTTGCACTAGCAGAAAAAGTAGATGTCATATGCCCATTTAAAGTAGCCCACATACTATGGAACCCGGGTGAATTCATCGAACCAGCTAAATTAAACTGTTTGGCAATCACTGAACCATTCTCAAATTCAGTTCTTAAATATTTGTCAGTTTTCCCAACTAAGGCACAAACTCCAACAGTAGCAGCACCCATAAAATTTTGCATAGCATGTGCCATATTTTTATCCAATAAAACCCAAGCATCAAGTAATTGTTGCATTTTAATCCATTCTTCGTCAGTTTTGAAATTTTTGGCAATACTCTGATAATCGTTCTGAAATTTTTTCACAGCAGCTAATGCATCATCAAATGATTTAATTGGGATACCTACAAATAATGCCATAACATGGCAACCAACTGGACTCAAGCCTTCGATTTCAAACCCTCTTTCAACTAATCCTGCTCTACTATCATAAGTATTTAACCCAGCAAAAATTTTACTATCATCGTTATCAAATTCCTTATGTGCAATAGCTATAGCTGCCCAAATTAAGCATCCAACTGTGGTATCATTATCTTTTGCTTTTTTTATGATATGATTTGTTTCTTCTTTAGTATAGTTATTAACAACACAATAGCCTTTACCACCATACCCAGCCATTGGGTCATCAATTTTTGGTTTAATTTGTGCACCATTTTGTAAATTATCTTTAATTGTAAGTGCTTCTTCCACCAACCAATCATGTTTTTGTAAATCTTCAAAACTTTCAAATCCACCATAATTAAATCCCAATAAATCAAAAGTTGATTGTCTTAAATCGGATATATTAAAAGTAGGAGCTGGTCGATTAGGGTTTTGGTCATATATTTCCAACAATTTATCAAATAAGATTGCAGTTCCAATAGTATCACTAGTTGCATGATGCACTTGAAGTAACAGTTGAGATGATCTTTTTACCCATGTTAGTTTAGATTTTGTTCGGTCTGGTGGAGAAACTCCTAATGAGGCATTCTCAAGCTCATTATCAACTTCAAATGAAGTATTTTCCCAAGCTAATAATTTCTCTTCTGTATCAATTGGTGTGCAGATAGTTTTCCCACCATTAGATTGAAAATAGCTTAAACCAGTACTATTGATAGATGGGTTTTTTATGCAAAATGTTAACCATGCATTTCTCAGCCGTTGCTCAATAATTGAAGGGTCCTGTTCTTTGAATTCAACGGTTACCCAAGCTGTCAACCACGATGAACCTACAAGGTCAAATATTGATGTATTGATACCTTCTGCAATACCGATTCGTCGCTCATAATTGCCGGTATCCTTATTCAATAACCATGGATTTGCATTTTTAGTGTCTGCTATTGTCGAAGTTGTAGTTGCCATTTTCTTTAAATTATCTGTTTTTGACAAAAAAAAAATTGATAACGAATTTGGTACCTTTATAGGTCTTATATATGTTTTGCTGACAGGAACGTAATACACAGGTTTGAGCCAGATTAGTGCTTTATGAAGTAATTTTATAATTATTAAAAAATCCTAGCGGCTGAAACCCCCATCCAAGCAAATAGATTCGAAGGGATGATCAGCATCCATTTCCTGTATACTATAGTTTTATTTACATTTCTGAGCTGTACGGATGTTGCAAAAAACGGGATATCCTTTTAAGAGCTTCATCTATATCCGGATATCATATATGGATATTGCCCATTATTTTTCAGGAGATTTTTAATTGTGCCATGGATCGGCATAAACTATAACCTTCAGGTACCAATAATCTAAGTAATTGTAACTGTTCGTCATCCATGATATTACTGTAACACGTAACGGACATTAGTAAGTTGAGGTTTATACAGAATTATATTCTTGTGGCATCTATACTGACGTGTGTTGATGAATTTAGTATCTAATTATGGAAAGGTAGAACCATTATTGTAAATTTAAACTGTTGAAGGTTGTGTGTTCAATGACAAGGCTGAACTTTTCTGATTGTGTATCTCCGTGTACGGGAAGGAAAAAAGTGCGATTTTTGTTTTACGGCACAGGTTCAGCCTTGCTTGCTTAAAGTTTGTTTATTTAAACCGGGGTAAGCTTTTTCTTTACTTTTTTTCCATGTTTCACTATTTTGTTTTTTCATGTGTCACTGATCTTCGGTTATGTAGCTATTGGGATAATAACGTCTCAAATGGTATTTAGATTTGGGATTATTACTATAGGATATACATATACTAAAGCTTGATTATGTTGATCATGATGATGTAGCTGATAATTTGAACACTTGTAATAATATCAACAAAACGTTACAGAAGATATCAAATAGGTTGATTAACCTTTGTATACCATTGACAACAATTTATTACATGTAATAGATGGATGGTGATATTAAGTACACGTGAACAGTTTGAAAGGGATTTTCAATTACAAAAGAGAATATGTTGGTTTTTAGGATATAACCTCCAATAAAAAATTTCACCAACTTAACCTCAATTGAAAGTGGTATCTAGCATATATATGCATACACACTGAAGCAGCGACATTGAATCTGTAGACGCGGTTCAAATATAGGAGGCAATGCTGAATTTTTTATTCTTACGAACCAAGCTACTTCCAAAAAACTTTACAGATATAATTGCTGAGTTAACATTTACATTTATTACCAAGGATCACAAAATGGCATCAACAACTCAATGGAAAAAGAACAACGAAACTGGAGACTATGAACGTAAAATTGGTATTGTTGAAGGTTTCACTAGTGTAACCTTTGATATCAATAAGGCTGGCTGGGTAACAGCATACGTCAAAGTCAATTTCAATGACTCCGACCCATCAACCATTGAAGATAAGTTAAAGAATGCTTGGCTGAGATTTAGCGTTGAAAATCCATGGGTTAATTTGAAGAGTGTTATCAGTCATTTAGTCGATCCAGTATACCCTAGAATTGCAATTGGGCCAATTGATACCGATGAAAAATTAACTGAATGGGAATCAAAGAGTTTTGAAGTTAATCATGAAATTGAAGATGCAAAAGCCATTGTTTCACCAAAAGAACGACATCTGCATATGAAGTTAACATACTTGGTTAAACCAAGTCAGTTAGTTGTTCAAATGCATCATGTTGTTTCTGATGGAATTGGTGCAGCAAAATTTTTTGATAATTTAATGGAGTTATATGATCAAAATGTTGATAGACCAGCAGCTAAATTTGACCCAGATTCATTAATATCAAGATTAGATACTTATACTTTACTAGGTGATGAAGCCACTGTTTTTACTTCTGTAAATGATATCCAAAATGATGATTTTTTGTTACAAGAAACCTCAAAGATTCAGAAAAGTTTCCAAAATTCCTGTAAAATTCCAATTATTACTGATGATATGATGGCAGGTGTTAATGCAGCTAGTACATTCATGCCAATTCAATACACTAAAGAACAAACCGATCATATAGTCAATAAAGCTAAGAAATATCATACAACAGTTGGGTCGTTAGTTTGGGCTGTAATGGCGTCATCTTTCACCGATCAGAAAGACAAGTATCTAAACGGTTTGAACTATTTCGATATGAGATTAAACCTACAAAAGAATGGTAATGATACAGCTGCTACTCAAGCATTAGGTGACCATTTAATGCTGACAATGGTTGGGGTTCCATGTTCAAGTTTAGAAGATGCAATCGAGTATTTGAACGAGTATTATAAAGTTTATAAACCAGTTATTCGAGACCAAAACTCAGATGAAGATATGAAAAAATTCAAAAGTATGATTGGAGCTTGGGATTTTTTCAATCATAATGTGGGATTAGCTGCGTCAAGTTTAGGTGGAGCATTAGTAGTTGGTGCTAGTATGGTTGGTAAATTGGACAAACATTTAAGAAAGGAGTATCCTAATAAAACAGTTACTATTAGTGATTTTACTATCGGTACTACCATTTCCTCTACTGGAATTCATTCTTTATGGAGTACTTTGAATGGAAAATTAACAGCTAGTTATAGTTATTGTGATATTTACCATGACTATAAGGATGTTGAAAAGTTTATTGATAGCGTTAATAGAATTTTATTGAGTTAGAATTTGAATTATAGTCACTATTATACTTGTATTAATTAAGCAACTCTATTTGAATTGACTAATTTTTATAAAATAATAACAGTGATTAATATGGAGCAGATAGTTGGCCACCAGTAAGACTGTATATACCAATCCAAACCTTCACAATTTGCCGCTAATTTATGATCACGAGTAACCACGGTTAGACCTTAGGTACAGCTTGAAAGTGCAAAGTTGCTGAAATATCATATATTGCTTACATCCTCTTTTGTATCTATAGATATATAATTCAAACTAGTGTTTAAGATGTCATTATATATGATATAGTGGTATACAGTGTAACTAGTTTACAAAGGCTATCCATCGATGCATCAGATTAAGTATAATAACCCGGAGGTCGGGGTAGTATGATACTGCATATATTAGATCTGAGATATCAGCCGCTTCTATCCTTGCCGTACCGTACCTTAATTAATTCTGGTTTCAATTTACTTCTTTTTGTCTGAATTGATGCTTGGGTTTGAAATATCGTATAGACCATAGCGTATACTTCTGGTTATTTCAGAACCCAATTTAAGCAACAGGCTATATCAGGTTAGCAGTAGGTTAAATCTCTAACCCCAGATAGTTACTATAACTATATTATACCCTTAGGTTCAGATTCATGGTACTAATTAATTATTTTTATGTTGCAACTTGTACAATAAGTAATTATCAATTTACTATTCTTTATCAATAATGTTTCAATCATAGCTTGAGTCTCACTTTAAACTGAAAATCCGAATAATGCAGGGTTATTGAATTTAAATAGCATGACACTGCAAAAGGAGTTTAATCACAGTCTGAAATTTATTGAAAGAATAAACAACATCTTATATTTGCATAGTATATTAATTCGTTCTTGAGCCTACTATGTAATTAAGTGATTAAATCATTGATTGCATACAGAAGGATGTCACAAATTTAAATGATATAAGACTTGAACTGAATTTTTTTTTTAAGCGTAACTGTCGCATGTGGCTGGCCTATGGCAGTTGCTATGGCAACAACAAATCCCCAAAAAATTTACAAAGTAACGAGGATGGATATTGGGTGACTGTTGTAAGTGCTACTGTGCAGCACGCGCTATTTTTTTATTTCATCCACCGATTCTGACCAGAAATGGGGTAATCACAGATACTAGCATTTTTGAAAAGGTATCCTGATGGGCTCCATGACAAAGCTAGAAGATATGTAAGATACTTTATTTTGATACCACAGATACCCTACGCATGTAAGGAGCTCTACAGTAGCTACTTATGTAGGCATAAACCAAATTATTACAGCAGATCGTCTCAAGAATCAAGAATTCCGTTAAACAACAGGTCATTCCTATATCTTACCATTTTGGTAGTTTTTTCAAACCAATTTCAGTATCGTCACAAAATTTCTCATCCACTTGACACCTTATTTTAATACCAAAACCCCATATCTCCTCACTCAAACTATCATATTGGCTAATTCAAAATGTATGAATGGGAGATAGATGGCAAAAAATGCACCAGAGTTCAAGGAGCTGGAGAAGGTTTACTAGCAACGGTTGAAAGGACCTCATGGGGTACAGCGTGGATTACAGCATGGGTCTCAGTAGAGTTCTCTGATCCAAGAGACAAAATTGAAAGAAAACTACGGCAAGCATGGAAAAAGCTATACCAATTTCATCCTTATATTAATTCAATATCAATTAAAAATGAATTGGATCCACAAAATCCAAAAATTCAAGCAACATTGTTAACTACAGAACAAGAATTGGAAGATTGGGTAGATGAAACTTTTATGGTATTTGAAGATGGTGATAAAGACGCATCAGAATTTTCGAGTGCTGAATACGCGTTCACCGAGAGTTTTTTGGTCTGGATTCCAAATAAAAATCAACTGGCATTGAATATTGATCATGCGATGGCTGATAGTTATGGTGTCGCATTAACTTTCGATAAAATTCTGAGTTTCTATTCCTCAACTGAGGATGTTTTGATTCAAGATAAAAAAACATTAGTATCGAGGTTATTTGTTCCAACAGAGATTCGAAATAATACAAAACCAAGTGAACTATTCAAAGATGAACATGATGCAATTCAAAGAAGCGAATTTTTAGCTACTGAATCAAAGAAATATGAGTTATTGGAAAAAGCCGCCTCACTAGCTAATACTAAATCTGTTGCGAACCCATCTGATGGCGTTTCTAGCCCCACAAGTGTTACATGTATCAAATTTGATGAAGAAGAAACTAAAAAAGTTATTGCAAAGGCTAAACATTTGGGGTGTACAATTGGTGAATTAATCTGGGCTGCTAATATCTCAGCATTGAGTGCAACAAATAAAGAGAATGAAGGTAAATACCTAGCTACTTTTTATACAATGGATATGAGAAGAAAATTCGAACAAGGTTCACTAGATCTAGGGTTACATCTACTACATTTCCCTATTATTATACCCATTG
The DNA here is from genome assembly GCA_030579975.1 of Blastobotrys buckinghamii (nom. inval.). Taxonomy (NCBI): domain Eukaryota; kingdom Fungi; phylum Ascomycota; class Dipodascomycetes; order Dipodascales; family Trichomonascaceae; genus Blastobotrys; species Blastobotrys buckinghamii (nom. inval.). The sequence goes on from JAKTSB010000028.1 coordinate 15,439, forward strand.
AATCATCTTTGGAAAAAAATGTCCAAACTATGAAAGAGTGGAACCAAGCATATTTGAAAGAGATCAGAGATGTTCCTTATCCTTTAAGTAAGTGTGACAAATTGAAAGATATCTTAACAATGTGGAGATTATTTAATGAAAAGTTTTTGGATCTGGTTATGTCGTTAGGACCAATATTCTTACCCATCATTAGTTCATTAGGTGTAATTGATGAGTTTTTGAAGTGTGAGTATGAAGGCGGAATCAAGGTACATGGTTATTACGTTGGTTCTTGTTGGACTTTGCCTGGAATCAATTCTATTTGGCATACTTGGAATGGGAAGTTGACTGCTTCAACCAGTTATGCCAATTTGTTCCATGATAAGAAAGATGTAGAAGAAATGTGTAGTTCAATTAGAAGCCATCTCTTGTAATTTTAGATAATATTATAAATATAACTCAATGATATATTCCTCAGTATAGTCTAATTATATAAAGCTTTCAATATATACAACGTACAATGTAAAATCTCATATTAATTTAGTTAATTAGAAAGTTCTGGGTGCGGCTTCTAAAGTTGATTTTAAAGTCGATTTCAATTAACTTGCGCCCAGTCACTGATAGAAAAAAAAACTCGAATACTCCCAATCTACTATTGATAATTAGCTCAAACAATATTTACAGAAAACGTGGCTACACCGAAAGAATATATGATGAAAGCCATAGCCCCACAGTCACTGGTAGCTGAATATTTAATTAATCAAATGATTGATAGTCGATGCAACTAATTGATTAGCTAGCTAGGTGTATATAATTCTGATTCCGATGTAATACGTCGAAATTAATCCATAAATTTATAGCATACTATAAACAGCCACCTTAATTGAAGTTTAATGAGTTTAAATCATGTTCAGCCACTTCCATATATAATATTGCTGTACCTTCTCAAAGGCATGCAATACCGTGTATATCCTCATTTATAGCGAATTTTAATTATGCTATAGCATTTCGATATATTCTTAGCCACATATGGTAGGAAAAGTAGAAATACCAATCAATTTGTAACGGGATTTGATAATAAGGTTCTTATTTACATTTAAAACATTTACCCTTACAGTATACCAGGTACGGCTAGCAGTGACTCAAAGTGACTCAAGCTTTAACCGATGTTTTAATTTGAATCTATAGTTAACTATACCAATATAGTATACCCCAGATTAGTGTATCTGATTAACACATAGATCGGATAAAAATATATGGGCAAGACAATTTAAAGCACCCCCGAGAAGATACAATTTGCTTCAGTTGTGTTTTAGAAAATTTCTCTTTGTCAGTTTGCCTTTATGATATTATCCATCAAGACATTTAATGGTACCAATGAAAGGGTTATAATATACTTATAACGCGGCTGACTTGGGTAGTACAAGCCCAGCGCGATGGTCATGCAGGGGCCCAGAAAAATTTCAAATGCACTCAAACGTAAACTTACAATTGTTAACGTATTGACTCGCCCCCCATCACCAATATTAGACCCCAGACTCCATACTACAGTGTTATTATAAGTAAGGCTTCTAGTAGTATGAGGATAGTCAAATTCATCAATTGAAAAATACCACCTTTGTAATCAAAATCTTGATACCAAGTGTATCGTTATATTATTAACTTTGGATTGATAATAATTTAAAAATACGTGCAGAAAAACCTCGCCAATCCTTATCCTAGATCTCTTATCAATTTCGCTTAATTATAAATCAAAATCACAGGTACCAAACCCCTCTCGTACAAATGCTCATCCGCTTTGGAAAATAAAAATCTTATAAATGCTACGTATAATCTTGTATAATTTCTCTCCAAGCACAATAATATTAATAATTTCTAACAATGTATGAATGGAAAATTAATGGTAAAAAATGCACAAGGGTTCAAGGAGCAGGTGAAAGTATGCTATCAACTGTTGAAAGAACAGCTGGAGGACAAGCATGGGTTTCAGGTTGGATTACAGTGGAATTTTCGGATCCAAAAGATCAGGTTGTACAAAAATTAAGAAAAGCATGGAAGAAACTAAATCAATTACACCCATATATCAACTCAAGATCAATCACAGACGATAATGATCCACAAAACCCTTTAGTCGAAACAACATTATTAACAACAGAGCAAGAGTTAGAAGAGTGGGCAAGTAAAACTTTTAAAGTATTTGAAGATAATGATAATGATATCTCAGAGGTTCTAAAAACCAAGTATGCTTTTACAAAAAGCTTTTTAAGTTGGTTCCCAAACAAAAATCAACTAAGCTTAACTCTTGATCATGCCTTAGTTGATAGTTATGGATTGGCATTATTTTTTGATAAGATTTTAACTTTATATTCATCAACTGGTGATATTATTGCCGAAGATGAAAAAACATTAGTATCAAGACTGTTTATTGTGACTGAAGCTCGTAATAATACTGGCCCTAGAGAACTATTTAAAGATCATTATGATGCGATTGAAAGAAGTGAATTTATAGCTGAAGAATCTAAGAAATATGAGTTTATGACAAAGCTTGCATCATTGGCTAATACCAAGCCAAATATGCTACCAGCTGACAAAATTTCTGGTACCACAAGTGTTGAATATATTGAGTTTAATGAAGATGAAACTAAAGACATTATAGCAAAGGCTAAACGGTTAGGATGCACAGTTGGTGAATTAATTTGGGCAGCAAATATTTCTGCTTTGAGTGAAAACCCAGAAAATGAAGGGAAATATATGGCTACTCTTGCTACAATGGACATGAGAAGAAAACTCGAGCAAGGGTCACGAGATCTAGGATCGCATTTACTAATGTACCCCACTGTTATACCAATTTATTCATCATTAGAAGAGAATGTTCAAACTATGAAAGAATGGCATTCATATCATTTGAAAAATGTTAGAGATGTACCATACCCATTGAGTGAATGTGAAAATTTAAAAGATGTTCTAACCATGTGGAAACTGTTTAATGCTAAATTTCCAGAACTTATAGAGGCAGTAGGATTGTTTTTCTTGCCTATCATTAGCTCATTAGGTATTATTGATGATTTTTTAAACCCAGAATATGAGGGTGGTATTAAAGTTCAGGGAATTTATATAGGTTGTTCATGGACTGTTCCAGGGATCAATTCTGTTTGGCATACTTGGAATGGTAAGTTGACTTGTTCCACTACTTTTGGGGATTTTTTCCATTATAAAAAGGACGGGAAAGCGTTTTGTAAAGCTCTGCGAAAATACTTTTTGTAAAGTTTATTTAATGTTATTTGTAATTAATAGAAAACTGTTTTAACACATATTGATTTGAGACATTGTGCGGCTCTGAAACATTAATACTGGTTTGGATGGTTCATCTATTAAATCTCCTGCCTAAAAATGCTCCACACAGTAGAAAGATGCATAAGTATGAGGTTAAAATCCCAAAAAGATTGTAATAGCTTACAATGAAACTAGCAAGAAATACTACTGTTTAATGATTTTTTAATAAGCAACTAATTAATTAATAACATATATATTAATAGAAGTAGCAACTTTTTCATAAAGATATATCAATGATAATAATAAAAATACAGCGTTAAATGGACCAGCCAAATAAATAGTTGTTGTTAAATATACTAGAACAAACAGAGGTAGTTAAGGATCCAATCCCCCAACTTTTGAACACCAATCTTGTTGAGATGTCCAAATAACATCACTTTCCATCCCATCAAAATAAGCAGTTTGACAGTTATTAACAACTGGACCTGTACCAACAAACTTGACATTTCTATCTTCTAAATTGTAAATACTTTCGTCAATATCGTCTTTTGTCATCCCAGGAGCAAAATGAATCTGGAATCTCATTGGAGACGTCTCTAATTTTGACATCATCTTTAAAATCGTACTAGTATATCTAGCCGTTAATTGCGGTGTTCGTTTTATAAATTCTTATAGTTCTATAATCAAGCCAAAAAATTTCAAATACTTAAGGAATTCGGATACTTCTTATAAGTTTTTTAACAGCTCTGAGTGTAGCTGGTGATTTGTACTGAATGGTATAACCTATCATTTATAGACCAATCGTAAATTTTTGACCCTTGTGGTAACTACTTACTGCTTTAAAAGCTTTTTAAAAATTCCAGCTGCTTGAATTTAATCGTTCACTATTTAGATCCCTTAGGGTAAAGTGTAAACAATGATAACAGTAATGCAACTGGCGAACCAGATTATGGTTGTAAACCTGGCATGCACAGGTAAGTTAAAATATTTGAACCAATACCATCTCTTGTCAAGATATATGTTTGAGATACATGCATCACTTGAAAAACCCTTGAATTTTTCGAATTCAGGCGTATTGAGCCCTTAGCTCGCCGGTATATGAATTGGATCGCAATGAACTAAGGCTAAAACTAGTTGAGTAAATAATTACAGCATTTTATATGTGCTCATATAGTCATCTTTAGTGATGATAACAAGTATTGTAATCATATGAATTCTAGTATCCTCATCATGCCGTATGCTTGTGTTAGCTCTCCCCTTAAAGAGGCTAGAACCAAAACGTGCTATAAAATCTATACGTGTTGAAAATTATACAATTATAGAGGTTTTAAAGGCACTAGTTGAAGCTCACTTGGCTTTTCATGTATCGCCAAATCAACCCTAGTTGTATCCAATTCATATAAGTGGCAATCTACTTTAATTGAAAGGCAAAAAGTGGTAAGTCTTTTTAGTATGGGTTACTATATATATATATGTAGTCTATTCTCTGGCTTGCTGGGTTTTTCAATACTCACAATATTATGATCGAAAGTCAAATAGCAATAAAGAAATCAGCACCCCTGAATAGTTTGAAACTACCCTGGCCCATTTAAATATGATATTTAAAAATGAAAGCTAGAAAAAATCAATCGGCAAACATGAAACAGGTAAGATATGATCATATTAGGTTCTTAAATCGATTAATATATGAAAGTGGCCAACATTTAATAACCTAGTCGTTTAATATGATGAGTTTTGTATGACTACAAAATTTAAATTGATGCGGTAGATAAAGGGCAATTAACATTGAGATTTATATATTAAAAAGAGTTTTGATGCTAGCATCTAGTAGCCATCATTTGATTCAACCATTATTTCAATAGTTTGTTAACTTAAGCATTTTGGTTTTTAATTTTTATAGTTGGGTGCTATTCACTTTTAACCCTGGAAGTTGAGCTACTTCTTAGCTTGAGATTTAAAATTACAATAGTATTTTTTATGTTTATTACCAAATTTATTATACAACTTACTAGTTACATTCACCCTCAAATTTTCCTCTCCTCAATACCACAAAAAAAAAAAAAAAAAATCTCACTGTGTGCGGCTCAATTTATATGACCTGCTAGAGATCGAAAGAGGATTAACAACCCACCCCTGATGAAATCGGATTAGCTAGATTTTTTGTTTCTTGAAAGCCAAAGTAGTCGATTAATTTAACCCTTATTGGGATATATAAACTCAACTCTTGAGTCATAAAATGCAACTTGATCACACCAGAATTGTTGTTGACACCATTCATGTAATTCTGAGTCCCCTCTTAGAATGACTGTACATTTTCGACTTTCGCGTTGAACTGACATTTCAATAACACCACCTCTAGTAACAATTTGTTGTTCAACAATGTTACTACATTGAGCTTTGGTTAAATCTGAGTTGAAATAAACAACAAATCTAACTGTACCCTGGAATCCCATTTTTACCTATAATTCTCTCAAGCTATTGATTAATTAGTTGGGTTAGAAAATTGTCGTAGTCACGATTGTATTGGATAGATATTTGTAGAATTTTAATGCTTTATATATATATACCTACATGTTTGGTTACTAGCCAGTCTGGCCTATACTAGTGCTGTTTCAAGCTGCTAGTGCGTGTTGAAAAAAAAATGGCCAGGATGAGTGCCTGGATCCTACCCCTGCACATGTCGATTAGCATGAAATAGAAATGAAAGGGGTCCAACTTAAGCTAGCTAAGATACGAATGCTCAAGAGTTCTATCAAAGAAGCTAGTTACTCATGCATACATGTATATCATTGTGCACGGTTGGTTAGGAAATCCTAGTGCAATATAGGCTCTTTTTTAAGCCATCAATGGACACGAGCTTTAGTTTCCTTAACTACGCATAGGAACCATGATTTTCAATTCTAATCTCTATTTATTATAAGAGCCAACCTCCAGTATAGTTTACAATTGAAATTTTGACCTTCCATTCGAATTCTTGGCACCTGTGGTAAACTTTGAAGGTTTTTCCCCCAAACATACAATAGATGTGGAATTCATCTCTTAAAAAACAAATTCAAACCTTATAAACTTACATACAATTTTCAGATTTATTAAACTTAATCTTCATATGGAGCATAGGTTTAGCTTATTCATCTATTAAAATAATTTCAGAAATCAACTAATATTAACAAATGTAGGCTTTTGGCCTATAGATTTGATGAGGAATCCTGTTTGAACATACCTTCATATAAGCTTTGTATGCTCAGCGATGCAATGCTCAAATAAAATCTTCCATTAATATGTCACTTTAACAATATTATAACCACCTAGAATTATATTTGTCGCTAGTGGCTAAAATAATCAATCCGAGCCTATAGTGTTATCTTCATATAAGCAAGTACATATACAAATGAAAAGTCTGGGGTTATAATTACTCTAATTTATGGACATCACTCATTTGATAAAATCCACAGTGATAATTTTTTATCTGGGTTTCCGCTGAAAATTCCTACTCCAATTTTTCAAAGATGAAATAATTTCAACAAAGCATACGGTTGTCGCGGGTACGAACACAATCAATAGGGACAGCCACTGATTTATCCATTCAAAACCCTATTATAGAAAAAAAAAAAAAGAAAGGAAATTTTAAGCTTAACTCAAGCAGTGATAAAATCTAAATTTTTAATCTGCATCAGATCATATCAACGGTTAATTAAAAACTGATGCTGTGCGCGGAATGCCGCGGGCCCATTATTGGACTTTATTTTTTTTTTATCTCACGCAATCATTGATCATGCATGCTATTAAACCTCTTTATCAGTCTATCAGACATAAACAATAATTACAAGTCAAAGAAAAGGGTTATTATCAATAATACAAACTATATGGCAATCTTAATTATTTTCAATTCATTATAAAAGTAAGATTCTTTCATACGTTTTTTGGATAGAAAATGAAAAAACAATTCATTTGCAAAAATCTTAGAATATTTTAACAAATAATAAAACAATGAAAGGAATGATTAAATTTGCACCTGCTCATTATCCTCGCGAAACAGAGTGGAGTACTAGATCACCATATGATAGATTGGAGGTAGCATATAAAGTGTATCGTAATGGTGTATATCAAGCAATGGATGAAACTCATTTGAACATTATATTTTTACATGATATTGGGTTAGTAAAAGAAGTATGGGATCCATATATTGAAAGATTGTATGATACTTTCGGAGAGCATTTAAATAAGGTGGTTGCTATTGATTGTGTAACTCATGGGGATTCTTACCTGGCCAATAAGAAAAAACTAGGGTGGGTAGCTACAGCCAGAGATTATGCTAAGGATGCTATTGAAATTTCAAAATTAGAATCAATCAATAGCAATGGAGTTACTATAATAATAGGTCATGGACGTGGTGCATTATCGGCTTTCCATGCAGCAAGATTAGAACCAATGATTTTTGATTCTATAATAGCAATTAAACCAACTTTAGAATGCTTACCAATGATTAAGCTACAACAAATTGGGTCAATGGATACACCATTTGTTAAAGCATTATGGGATAGAAATGGTTTAGGTGATAGGGTTATGATTAAAGTCCCATTGGAGCAACAAAGGGTTTGTACTTTATCACTTGCATATGATCCTTTAAATCGACTGTTACCATTGTTACGGTCATTAAATTGTGAAGTATTATATATCGATTCCGCATCAACAAACTCCCTATCGGACCCTGTTTGGGAAGCAAGAGAATCATTGAAATGCTGTACCTGGGTTGATATACCAAGCGAGACAAATTTACCTTTCACAAGATTTGATGAAACTTTTGCAACAATTACTAAATTTTTAAAGAGAAGGTTTATTAGAGGCGCTTCATTAGTTCAAACCGCATTATCAAGATCACTAATGACTGATGAAGAAAAAGATGAATTTGTTGAAAGTAAATTGGAACAATTAGATCACCAGTATCCAAATTTAAATATATATAGTAAAATCTAAATAATTAAAGAAAAAATATCCATCTCTTTTGTCTTATCAAACTACAAAACTAACAGCTTCCACAATTTGCATGTTTTTGATATGTTCAATTTCTGTCCATGGTACTGTCATCATGACCGTAAAAACAGGCTCATGAAAATCTGGACGCTGATTAATTTGAAACCCTCGATGCATTGATTCTTGTACAAAAGCCATGATTGGTCCAGAACTGACATTATATCTAAAAGTTATCAAAACTTTATGTAATTCAACAATTTGTTGGTTATTCATTTGTAATAAGTTAGCATTCATAGCCATTTTGTTCGTTATATTATACTGTATAAGAGACAATAATATTATTATAGGGGTTTGGCTTTGGTATTTATATTCAAAAAAGTAATACGAGTATACTATAGCGTACCTTTCTCGAAAATTAACCCTAAGCCTATTCATTCTATTTTAATGACCTGTCATATATTACAATAAGCCATAATGGAGAAAAGTATTAATAATTAAAGACATTGAAGGTTAGGGGTTTCTCCATACCCTATTTACTACATTATTGTACAAGTACGTAAGAATAAAAAAAAATGTTTGTGATATGATAAAACAATAGATTCAGCAAATACTAGCTAGATTTTAACATTGATATAAAGTAATAAAGAATCCCATAGCGATAGATATTGAATGTGTTAATACTTCAAAAACAATTTTTTTAAAAAAAAATCCACCTAATAGGTCTTGACAATATAAATTTTGTGCTTCCATGGGTGATTAAACAACCATTGAAGAGTTTCTCTGTCGACTCTATATTCAGCGTCTTTCAACCCTGAATTATCGACACCTTTTTTTCTAACAATACTGCCCAAAAACCCACTGATTTCTTTGGCCATTTTCTTTTGGCAATCTTCTGGGGCATCTGGTCTAAAGATAAATTGTACCCGGTGAGTCCATAAAGCTTCCATTGTCAATGATTAATCTGGTTAAACTGTAAAAGAGTGTAGTTGTTTGAGATTATACTCTGATGTAAAGAATAAAGGATATTTATTAGACATTTTTAACTGGATCTCGACAATATTTATAACCCGTATTTCCTTATTCGAATGGTTGCCTTAATGCCCTAATCGGCTTAGTTCAACTATGAATTGGATCCTTATATCCTAAAAATGAACTGCAACCACAAAAAGATGCGTGGTGAAAATCCTCATTTCGATTTTTGATACGCGTTTTGATCGTAAGTTTCTTTAACTTGTGTTCTGCGTGTAAGAAAAAAAAAAAGATTTTGAGGATCTTTATTTTTTGCTCTCTGTGACGCGTTGACGGATACCGTTAGGCATCGATGGTGCACATGGATGTTGGGGTTCTCGTATTTACTGTAGTAAATTCAGGCATATCTATCTATCCAGATTGTGCGAGATTCTCAAGCAGTTTCAGTCTTAGAGGTTGCGGTGTACCGATAAAAAACACATCTGCGGCTCAAATTTCAACTATTTTAAGCTAGCTGTGCACCATGGGCTATTTATTATACCTGAATGTGTATCCCAGGATACGTTAAAGTAGAATCGTGCATATAATGAAACAACTTGATGCAGACTATTCTCTTAGGTCTATAGTATACTCAAGCCAGCCGACGACGATCGAGCCTATTCCAATGTACTAAAAACCTTAGTTAGTCAATTGAGGATATGGTTACCACGCACTATCGGGTATAAGAACGTGCGCAGTTGGGGGTACAAAGCATTTTATTGAAAAGATTGATATTTAAAGTTGATTAAAACTGATCGCAGCAGGTTATATGCAGAATATAATGTATAAAATGAATGCAGATAGTTAATTTCCGAACACAGTTTTTATTAAGTGAGAAAGCGATGAGCATGGCGAGTGCCTCAAGTAACCAGAATAAGAACTATGTTTGTGGACTGTGAAGCTGTTTTATGAAATATATATACACATTCATGTTTTTTCCGCTGTTCGTTTAGTTAGGTCCATCATATATTAAATCCATAGATACAATTGCTAATGAGGTTTTATTTCTCATGAGGAACTTGCTCAAAACGGTTTGATATTTGCATATGTTTTGGTTCCTTTGTATAAATCGCATGCATTGACCGTCGCAAGGCTGAGTTGCTTGATTATTTTCAGTATACTTCTAGATATTCAATCAAACTGTAAGTAACTAGATAACTTAAGAAAATTGGAACTGATTCGTACAAAGGTCTATGAACAAATGTGTGGCATCATATATGTAAATTTTTAAAATAATATCATCAATTGGCACTAAAAATAGGCTTGATGTGATAAAGATACTTGTTTCGTATAATATGGAAATTACATTCCTGGGGATATGTAAAAACAAATTGATGAGTTATAAAACAGCTAACTCATGTCTGCTTGCATTAGACATGTGGTAGTTCAAACTTAGTGAATTTAAAGCTCTTTATCCCAACGATTAACACTGAACTTTCCATATTTTTAGCCATATTAAACTAGACTTATAGTCCAACAAATTTAACTCATGCAGTCTTTTTGGATGAACAATTTAATTACTTGTACCATGTTAGTTGGCACACAACACTTTAAAGATGAAGTTTAGACTCAATGAGATCACAATTTAAACTAGCTTTACGGCATTGCTAGTGAAGTTTTTAAAAATTTACTCAATTCCTCATGACTATCAATCTGTAACTAGTTATGAAAGTTCGTTGGGATTGAATATATATAAATATCGATATGAATACACTAAGTTCTTGCAATGTATCAAATCAAGAACGTCTAGTTTAATTAATAATTTAAAAAACTATCCAATCAGCACTAAATATCATCAATAATTATTTAACTTATATCACAATGGGCTACTCAAGTTTATATCCTAGTCATGTTTCCACTCCAGTAACTTCATTTAACAAAGATGGAACTTACTTATACTTCAAAAGAGGATCACCTTCAAGTAACGTCTGCAAAGTTTTGGATAATTTCCAAATTAGATCAGGCCCAGTTTACAGGTCCAGTCGAGGTGAGCCTTTCTGTGAAATTCCTTCCAACTACTCATTAAAATATGATCTAAGACATTTGCCTTTGGTTTCTAGGGTTTCAGCCAATAGCCATCACCAATCAAGATCTCGAACTGGTTCGAAAAGAAGACACAAATATTAAACTAATATGAAGTTTTGAAATCCTAGTTTAAAATCAAAATTTTGATTTACTTAAAAGTATAAATACCCCCTCACTATTAGCCTTTCCAATTTTTTTATTTGTTTAGTTTATAATCCCTTTTATTTATTTCTGTTTAATTTATATTATAGTCACTCTCACTTAATTATTCAACTGTATTTAAAGATGTCAAGCTCTTCAAGCAATCAAAACTCTAACCAAAACAAAAGCTCTGCACCAAAAAAGGATACACCAAAAGACGACCAAGATAAAGCCGCTGCTAAGCAAAAGAAGGAAAATCGAAACGCTGCCATCTACGGTAAATTTAGATAATAAAGCTTACTGGTCTGCCAAAGTACTCGTTAAGCTAATTTCTTAGTAGCGAGTAATTTACTCATAAAGCTATATATATATCGTGTAATTTCTTTTATTGAATTAAAATTTATAGTTAGTAGTTTATGGTTTTACTGTTAAAATAGTTCTAACTGGTCCTATTACATGTAGACTCTCAGCTTTCAGAGGTGTGGGAATTTCAAGGCTAGTGCGGCTCGCGATCAACACTCGAATGTCTCAATTCGGATTTTTTGACTATTCATGACACTAACGCGCCCACGTGAAATTGATGCAGCACTTCAGCCACCATATGCTATACACTTGTTAAGACTAATTATAATAGTAAAAGAGAGGTTAAAGGGGCCTCTGAGCTATCCCTGGCACTAGCACAGTTGATCAAGTGTAATAGTTTGAGTACGTATAGTTTTGTAGTGTCCTTGCCTTAAATGTATCATTTGATAGAAGACGAATTGTTCTATTGTAGCAGGGATTTGGTAATTCTGTGTTTAGATGATTTGGTTGAGTTGTACCGTTTCGCCAATAAATAGAGTTTAGCAACGTTAAATCTAATTAATATCACTGAATGTTTTTGGCAATTGACAAGCTAGTGATATGCTAAAATAGCCAAATGATTGAGTTAGCTATATCACCATGTATGTTTAATCAGCTGGTGCTGGGATTAAGCATTAATTTATAATATAAGAGGTCTATAAATTATACACAGTACCATAGAGTTGACTTGGTGGGTTGGGTGTAACTATAAATTATGTACTAAACTGTTCACTAGCTGCAAGCTAATGCGCAAAGACAAATTCAAAATAGTCCATCTTGGGTATTATATCATCAAAAAGCTGAACTAATCAGATTTTACAACTTCAAACGCCGAAAACCGGGCTTGTACATCAGTGTATCCAAAATTTAACAAGGTTGGAAGCTGCTGCTCTGGTGAGGTTGTGATGGTTATTCATGAGCAGTTTCATCCTTCATGAGCAGTTTTAGTTTTATAGGCAAATAATTCTATATGTGGACTTATACAGGACTTACACTGATATCTCAACAGGGTATTCATTATCAACAGTATATCTTGAAACGTTTAGTAAAAAAGGTATAAAACTTATAACCTGATAGCTGTGCTTAAAATGACAAGTCAAGCATTTAAAGTAAACAATAATAATTACGACGATCATTCGGTCACCAAAATGTTAAGCAAAACGTTCACTAAAGTTCTATAAAAGCAGACCATTAATTCCAACTTTCTAGAAAATAAATATCACACCCCTCCTCTATCTTTTAAACATTACGCCACTAGTCCCTCACTAACAAACAACTGATTTCATATATAATTGATCATGGTTGATGGCAAAGCATTCCGTATAAGGATCATGTATGATAAATCATGGTCTTTAAAAGCTGTTGAATCTATGATTCGAAGAATATTGATCTTACACAAGCTGAAAGATTGGATCATGCCGGTATATTTCTATCAAAGCAGTGGGTTTCCAGTTGCCGATGTCTGGGTGAACGCGCCAGCATATGAAGCGATTCTGCGTCGCAATGAACACATTTATGTGCAGCAACTATCTAAGTGATTATAAAGCCAATTGGAATTCACTTCTGGGTTAGCTAGTTACTACTTGGGTTTTTTTCAAGCTAGTTGTTCACGAGGGTAGGTTAGGATTTGTAGAAAATTATTACTAGAATGTAGATCTATTTTACTCACTAATAAAATCAGATTTATAAATTGTCTACTTGTTTGCCAAGTTTTTTTTTCCATGTGTATAATAGTAGTGCGATACTGAATTCCATACATTGATCAAATATGCTTTAACTAATGCTTTTATAGATTTATAAGTTATCAATCCAGTGAGGGCTTCTTAATGTCAATTTCAACTCGACTTGAATTGAAACTGTCTAACAATTTAAACCTTTAAACCAATACGATGAAGGGTATACTTTGTGCAACTATGATCGAGTCAAGGAATTCTTAAACCAGTGCGCCCGCAACTTTTCTAAGAAATGTTTACCTATATGGGCTTTAACTTGATCAAACTAGAGCTTTAAAAAATGTGAGGTCTTTGATACCTCACCTTTATATTGATAGTTTTGACAAGGGTACTTTACCATACCCTAACTTAATTAGAAAAGCACTAGCTGAATAAGCCTCAAGCTACCAATAACGGAAGCAACATCACGTAGTGAGGCTAAGGCTGTCATGCTTGTCAGCTTTTTTTGAGATTTAACTTACAAAAGTATATATAGCACAAAAACTCAGATTCTCAATACAATCGACTAGTCGAAATGTGACTCTATCCATACCATCCACTAATCTCAAAAACATCCAGCAGGTTCAAAAAAAAACTAATACCATCGCAATGATTTCCAAGAGGTTCTTGGATACACCCAATAGAATGAATATGACTAGAATCAAGATAATCATGTGTAACGATGTCCCAGATGTGGTCAGTCGATCTCACCTTCAAAGAATTCTGGATAGTTATGGTGGGAATTATATAATAAGCTATGAAAATTTCTATGTCGTTGCAGTTAGTTATATTAAAACTACTATGCTAGCTAGCATCGAAGAAGACCCAAGAGTTAGAGAAGTTATTATTTTAAAATTATGAAACTGTAATTTTGAACCAAAATGGATATATAGTAGATATGAATACTGAATATAATGTATAAATTGAGAATATAAAACTGTAATTCAAAGAATTGTTAAGCTAGGACAATTGACTTAAAACCTGAGAACGATAATATCCTGTGCCTTAATATCACTGCATGTTATAATCAACTTTTTTTGAAGTATGAAATCCATCGGAATCTTATTACTAGTTATAACCTTCCAGATTGTTTTAGTTGAAAAGTAATAGATTGACAGAAAACCCAGCTGGTCCTTTTTCTATAATACGTATGAATATATATTATACACTAAAGGAAGCTAAAGCACCTTTCTATGTGACCTTTAAATCCATATCTTGAAAAATAGAAGCCAATAAGTTAATTTATTAAGAGGTAAACTCACTTCTACAACAAAATATCTTTCTTTTAGCTGTTAGCCGCAAATTCTCACAATATCATCAGTTGTGTTTAGGTTGACTAGAATGTTCATCTTTCAAGTTGAGCTTCCAGCTGTAACGCATGCAAAGTTTCCAAATACAAGCAGTAATATAGATTCATAGAATCTTATTGCCCAACCCTTATATGATCAAACTTATATTAGCCTGAGTAGCATCAATGGTTTTTTTTTTATAGCTGGTCCAATCGCCGCTTTAAACAAGTTTGAGATCCTCATTTGAGATTATTTACTTTTTTTTTGTACTGCATGACATTAGTGAAACAGCGTGCGGCTTAAATCTTAGCCAAAGGAAAAATCTATTGTATACGTACACAAACTTGCACACGCATAAGATGGTCAAAATACACTAAAATTACACTTTTACACCAACAATAATTAGTAGTATATATCCACACCCTCTATATTTAGTGCAATATCTTTATTTGGCCTAATTTGCAGGGTCAAATACACAATATCAAATGGCTAATTATGTCAACCTATTCTACTCATAAATTAGAAAACCTTCCGCCTATTCCCCCAAAAAACTTATAAAATATCGTGAATCCGCAAAATTTCATCAACTCAGGTAACTTTTGATCAGTAATACTTTTATTGACACAAACATCAAGTCTGCAATAAAAAAAAATCGAGCCGTGTGAATTAAGTGTATACCAGTTGATAACCAATGAGTTCATCCAATGATATTTATGTTTTTATTATGTTTCATGAACATGTACAAATTGATGACTGTTTGAGTACTTTGAGCATGTTGAAATCAACACTAGGATTACGGCGTGTAGAGTTATCTACATTGGACAAAAGACCACTGGGGCCTTACACTGTGAGAGCAATAATACCTGCAGAAAATTTTCAGAGACTTCAAGAATGTCAAGCAGTACAACATTTCTACCAAATCTGACATATATACGATTCACTCAAAATATCAAACTTATACACATCCAATTTGGATTTATTATCTTCTGTACACTATTTAAATTACATATATGTATACATTATGCTGTATTATGCTTTTTTTATCCATTATCTTGTTACATTTTACATTCAAGTACCGTTCTTAGTGAGATAATATAAAATTTCCAGTTTTAGTGTCATAATTATGAGTCTTTAACCACTTACAATTTTCTATGATTGAACTAAGCTAGCCTAGACTAAAGTGGGTACAGAGTCAAGGATTTGAAACCCTGAAATCGCTGAATTAGAACTTGATAGCTAGTTCTTCCTTTTAAGATTATACAGGGGTGAGAACGCTACAAGTTAACAGGTTCGATCAAATGGGAACGTCCTATTATAGAAACCTCAGCTAGTTGCAAGAAAATATATATATAATGAGTTTGCATTCGAAAACTTTTTTACCTTAATAACATTCACAACTTTGAGCTTTACAAAAGACCCAAGTCAACAATGGATCCGAGAGCTGTTTATCCATCATCAGCAATCCCATGTGAGCTGACACTAGATGGGAGATTGAACCAGTCAGAAAGAAACCAGCTACTTTCATATTTAGCGGAAAACTTTTCAGTAGAAAGGTTAAGATATGTTCACGAGAGGGGGAATGTTGCAGTTTATGTTGCACATATAAAGTCAAGATACGTTGAAAGAGTGTGTAAGGTCAAAGGGGTTGATAATGTAGCTAGTTATTATGGGCTATAGATAAGGTAAAAAAAAAATATAGATTGATACATTGTATTTATTTGGTTATATCTGGGATTTTTTCGAGGTTAACAATTGGTTTTCTAGTTTCATATAAACCAGTTTTGTCTCAAGAATTGTATAATCAAGCTGATATTACTCGTTAACTTGCTAACAGAGTTATACTTGAATTTTCCAGCCCACTTAAACTATATCCATATTCTAGGTCCTACAAAATAAGTAGAAATAGGGGTGTTAATTACACCCTTGTAATTTCATTGCCTCAGATGAATTGAAACTGCAGTTTGGGATCTCGTTTCACCCATATTGTCGATGATTTACGTAGTTGAACAATATACACTCATTGCGTCTAGATTTATACCATTACTAATAACAATTGAGTGATGGGTTACTGTACTGAAATCTACTTGACTTAATCTTTGAAATCCCGACTGTGGCACCCTTGTAAGCTCCAGTTAACAAGTGTATAATGTTAAGTTATAGTATGTACGCAATACACAACATGTAACTAGAAAACATCCATTTGACAATTAATTAACTAGTAGGTTTGATTATTACCGCTTTTGATCAATTGTGTTAGCTATTGGTACAGTGTAGTTTCAAGATAGTCTGTAAAGATATTTTAGTGCAATAGATTTTTATCATTTATACCTATAACTTTGAAAATATCCAGCTAGTCAAATAAGACGTTTGGAATTCATCATAGATTTAATAACACTATTGCGACTTATATATAAATACATAGTCAATGGCAGACATTTGTTTGAGTTGAACACCCTCAATCTATTATAATATATATGGAAGCAAGTTGGCTATAAAATGACTGGAAGACGAATCCGACGAAATGAGTATCAACGAAAGCCACCAGGTCGGCTAGGAGCAGCTGAGATTACTTTATCAGCACAGGTAAACCCAACTGAGTATTCTCATATTTTCAACATTTTGATTTCATATTTTCATATGAAAGGTGTTCATGAAATCGTTCGGGATAGAGTCACTGTTGTTTATATTGCATCAGAAATAGATCTTGATCGTCATGAAGAAATCAGACAAATTCCTGGAATTATCAGATTCAGCTTTATGTAAATATACACTGATTTCTAATAACCCAGTATACTACATAGCATTTTTATATGTAATACTAACTAGATAAAATTATTTTACTTAATTATCAATAAGGACCCAGTTATTTCAAATTCTAGATTATCATGTTAGTATACTGGCGCCATTGCTAAAGTTGTATGTGGTCAGTTTCTTGGTATGAGGGAGCTATTATGCCAAGCCCTTATAACAAAGTTACAAATTTTCATACTATGATCTAAACCTCAAGACTCGAGCTATATTAAACTGTGTAGCAGCGAACGAGGAAAGTTTCCCTTGATCGTACTCAATAGTATAAGTATATATGTTTGAAAATAGTATAGTTTTTTATAGCAGTTTCAAAATTTAGGAAAGAAAATCGTCCAAATCTGGATATGTGACATTTGTATGGATGTGTATATTGTTTCGGAGTGATCCGCAATTAATAAACGATTCGGGTATCCCTCACCATCCGGTATGAATTTTTGCAGGTTTAGCGTGCCATGAATTTCGGGCGGAAAAAGTGATATGCATCAAACAAACCGTCAAAAATTGTTAGATGAGTGTGCATGTGTGCGTGGTGGATTATCGTTTGACTAAAAATAGTATAACAGTTTCTCCTCCGTTTTGAGAATGATTTTTTTAATTAATGGATGTTCATCTGCACAGCTTGGCCAATAATATTAAAAGTCTCAGAATAGGTTTATCTTTTGAACTCTGGATTAAACGTGCATAATTAATTAACTTAAGGAGGAGAAGGCTAGAGAATAAAAAAACCTATAAAACTGACTGGGTTTTTCTTAAAAATTTATATTGAAATTAAACTTTAAAACTCCATCCATATATACTTTTTAACTACTGTATAGCTATTATAAGCTCGCATCTCAAAGCATTTGTTAACTGCATCCAAACTCAAATATCAAATCACCAACATTTGACACCATGGTTAATAAGAACGAAGATATTGAAACAGTTATTATCACATTCAGTAAAACAATTGGTCCACAAGAACAAATGGATTTAATTAGACGTTTGGAATTACAATTTGGATGCTCTGGTTTGGAGAAATCTGAAGACTGGTCATCCTACACAGCTCATGTTAGTAAAAGGTCTTTATATGGCTTACGACATGTACCAAATATAGTTTCGGTACGGTCAACATCTCCAACTCATTAAGAAAAACCAGCCAACTTCAACATTATGTATCGATAGCAAAACAATGGACATCAACGGTTTGGTTGATTTAGGCTATTGATCGATATCTAATTTCAAGCCAACTATGTAACTAACAATCTTTTTATTTATATGCAATGTAATCTTTTTAGTATTTTCTCTTTTTTAATCAACTAATATATCATCCTGTAATTTATAATCATCAGTACCAAGGATGAGTATTGATCCTGAATATTGTAGCCTGTCTTGTAACTTTCAAAGAGAATGTGGGGTCAGACGAAGTTTATGATATTACACAAAATTTCTTGGATAATATTAATTCATGGATCTTTCTGTATGATCCTCTAGGAGAATGCCTGGATATCTGAACAATACTCTAGCACTATATATAGCTATATAGGATATATATATTCTACACACCAGAGGAAATGTGCTTTGAAAAGTTGATCAAGTACTTAAAGTCGGCTTTTGCATCCATAAATGGCCATTAAAAATGAAGAAGAGGTTGATTTGAAGTTCATTTTGTTGAGCTTAAATTATCATTAGAATTCTAAGAGTTTTCTGATGATATTTAAAAAAATTTGCTTTCGAAAATAGTTCAAAAGCGTGAAAAGACTTTATTTTAGAGGGGCCAGGGTGTTTTATCGATGTTTTAAGCAATCCGCGGTACCTGAGATCTTGTACTTGAACTGAAAATTCTCTTCAAACGGCAAAGCTTGTACAATTGTACACACAAAATAAATACTCATGTTTCGGAACGCGGGAATCTAGATTCCCGAGCTTCTTGTTTCCAGGTTTAAATATTACCTGCTACTACAATCCATGGTGAACGCGTTCAAAATTACCACTTACTACCCAATAAATTTCGCGTTTACTGTTATTGAAGTTATTTCTATCTTTTAAATATTGATATTTATGCCTCTAGAACTTAAATCTAAATTCTGAATGAAGTAACAGCTTGACATCGGGATTCTTAGCAACTGGATTACTGTATACTATAGATATAGTAACCCCCCCTTTTTTTTTTAAAAAAAAAAAGAATTGTGGGTCAAATTATTTTGTGAGACCATAAAAATCCAGCCTCTTTATAATTAATTAAAAATTATTATTTCAACTGCTGCAGGTCTAACCTGCAAAAAATTTGCAGCACTTTGAGTACCAGCATAAATTATCTTCTCAAGAAATTCACATCTATTTGTTCAACTTCCGAGACTCAAGCCTTTCTATACACGTTTGTATAATTTACGTCTAATGAAGTTAGTGATATAGCAACTGCAATTTTAGATAGTGCACAAGTTTTAACTAATTATGCACTGAGTGCACATAAACTACAACTCTGAGCCTCTAGGATTCTATATTAGTAATGCTGTCGCAAGTTCGGTGGTTATGCTTTGTTAGCTGACCTCAAAAGAACGACAGAATCAGAATGTGATTTATCTATCAATAATCTTAAGACTACAATGAGAAAGCTAGCCTGAGGTAGTTTTTTCAAAGATAAAAAGGTGAGATTCATAATAATACACGACGATCACTTCTGCTATGGATATGAATACGGGGAGATTGCCCTAAACTTGAATAGAACCAGACATGTATCAGTGAATGAAGGGATTTAAGAGAAAATGTTGATTGTATTCTTTGCTGCTTTCTATGACTTTATGCTTAAACAGTTCTAAGTTGTTATAAGGTAGAGCTACAAACTTCAGTGGACACCGGTAACATAATATATATATGGCACATACAAGGAACGACTGCTTGTGAGTATAAGATTGGGTTAAATATTAACAGCAGTCGTGTTTGAATTTTACTTTATAAAGTCAGTTATGCTCTTAGGGATGGTGGATTTATTTATTTGGTTCTATTGGCTATATGACAGATTATTAGATTAGTTGTATTCTACATGTATATCTGTCTTTAAGCTACCAGCTAGTTTATTCATTAGGATTCACGCACGATCCATTGGTATGCATATATAATATCAGCCTGGTATATTATAGTAAGGAATTTTCTGCAGTTTTGGAGAAGCTTCTCGTTTGTGGGCAAACACTATGCATGCTTGAGCTTGCACCCCTAAAGTTAATACCAGCTTAACTATCCTTGTAATTTGGCCACTCAAAGTACCTATCACGAAAAGTAAGTGGTATTGCAAAGATATTACAAACTATATATCTAGAATTTACGTTTTGTGTAGAATCATGCTAAAGCTTATCCATAACATACATTACATGGGTATGGTGAATGAACTGAGAGATACTAGATTGCTCCACTACCGATGCCTTATTACATGATAGAGGTCTATAATAACATAAAAACTCTAGGTTATAACATCATAACATAAATAATTAGTAAACTCCTACTAAATGCGTTATAGTTTAAGGCGCTCTAGTGTATTTAAAAGTAAAATGCTAATCTTAGAATCCAAAATAATGATCCAGCAAGAACTAACTCGAAAAGTGAGCATAAAAATTTGTTGACGTTGCATCTATAGACGGAACCTATTCTAGTTATGACAAGCTTGTCAGGAATTTAAACAACCCTGTCAAATTAGACATGACGAGCACGGCCTAAAAAATTATTATTCTACTTCGTACAGATTTTTATCAAAATAAAATAGTAATTCTCTAAAAAATTTTATAAAATCTCTCTGTGAATTAGTCTTTTTTCTTATCATTACTATCACTCTCTATAAAATATAGCAAAAAAAAATTGCTTAATAAAAGTCCAAATTTCGACTGATTGCCTTCAAATGACTGTGCCATTTCATGGATCTTGGGTTGTTCATTTTCAGCCATATGTTTTCCAGACGGATGCATTAACTATTCTACGGATGGTGCGAGAAGCAGAAGAGTGTCAAATGTACTTGGAGGATATTGGGTACAATCATGACTTACAATGTGTGGCCATAAGGATTCAAACATCATATGATGTGGTGACGGGGCTATTGGAAACCCATGAAAGTATCATGGCTTGTCATAGAGTCAAGCCATGTTAAGGTTGTTATGATAAATTTGAATGTATGCTAAGGTTTACTCTGCATTATACCTGCATTATCAAAATTCGAGAGTATGTCTAAAGAGTGTATAAACGGTTCAAAAAGTTTTGTATAGTTAATTGGTTAAAAAAATTCTTTTTTATGGTCGATTTATGGGTAATTAATACAGTTATTAGCGATATGTAATTAAAAGCTTAAACAATGGTATTTGAAGTTATCTGATGAATAATGTTGACCGTGATGGGTATTGTTATCAATAGATTGTTTAATAAAATTTGCATTGATTGTGCAGCCGTTTGGTTAAATTATCGCGTCATCAATTTAAAATTTATATGGGGTTGTTGTTTCTGACTTGTGGCTTGTGCGGGGAGAGGGGGGCGGGGGCACCACCTTACAATATATCAGGCATCATCAAATTTGTCCTAAACCTCATTCTTGTCGTATTGTAACCTATCTGATAGTATGTAATTGAAATAATGCCTTTTGCTACTATTGGATAGAGCTGAATGTTAAATGAAATTGGCAGATACACTTCAAATTCAGGTATCCAAATAATTATATGCTGCTTTTATAGAGTAACAGCTTGGATGCTATAAGATTGGCATAATATGCATAAGACTCATACTCGAGGTAATCATATCAAATAAACGTGATAAGCTCAATCCAATCCATACACATGCCAACAAGTTCTATCTATCTTAATTATGAGTCTAACGTACCAGATTAGACTGGTTGACACTAGCTAAGATACCTTGCAGTCTAAATCTATTGATCTGGTCTTTTTAATGAACCTGCTGATCCGATTCAAGATTCTACGCAAATTAGGCGTATAAAAGGGTCAAGCTAACCGTTCTGCAATTCATATATAGCTAGGTGATGTAAGATGAGGCTCAGGGTCTTATTTTTTTCGAATTCAAGCTCATCTTAGTGGCAAGATGAGGAGCTAAATTTAATTACGTTTGCATTGAATTTTTTAGCCTGTAGAGCCTTTATCTCAAAAATTCGCAGTGAACTTGATTTGAATATGTGGAGCTAGCAATTAATATGCCTGTGCTTTTGTTTCGCAGCACTTACACATCTGCTATTTTAATGATAAAGTAAGTTATCAATCATTTTTGATATTGGAGTCTTTGTTTCAGCTAATATTTAGTAGTTTTACCATTATGCCTATAGATCCTTCAATTGATCTTTAACTATAGTATACTTGATGACATTTTGATTTTAGTGTTACTCAACCTCGAATGGTTTGAAAGAATTGATTATCTTAGATTAGTATCTGTTTCAGGCACCTCGTTCACAGGCAAATGCCTAAATCCACATATCTAATTGTCGCGTTTATAAATTAACAAAAGTCGACATAATTCAAATCAATCCTAGTTTAATTATAACCATTATTTTGAATATATTAACTATCAATTAAAGTTAACGCACACAAACTCCCAGCTACATATATCCAATCAAGTTCTAATCATGCTAGATAAAGACGAGTTGTACAACCTTAACTTAGAATTTAAAAGACTAACTTATCCAGAAGATGCAATGAATATTATATATACAATTCTAAGAAGAAATCATCTAGAAAGAAATGCTAAAGTTGAAATGAAGTTTGATGCTAAAGTAGCAAGGCTGGTGGCTAATGTATCTGTAAATGAGAACGCTCATGTGGATTTCTTATGTTACAGTGGTAAAATTGAGTTTTTGGAACCTTTTACTACTGATAGGTTGAATAGATTTGTACTATAGATAAGCTGAGATAATATATTCTGTTGTGCTTTTTTGATTATTACACTGGATACCTCGTTCCATGAATGTATACTGAATATATGGAAAATCTTGGTTTGGGCTTAAAAAAGTCTGGTTTGAGCTCAAATTTAAAGCTCTCATATTCTCAATCTTTGTAACAAGAATAATTTTTCAAATAATTGATGCATGATTTCATGTGTCATCGTACAAATTTGTACCATACATTATAGTCTTGCATGATCTAAAAGAGGAGCATGCACCCGTTCATCTTCCTATTAGTTTATAACCCTATATTAGAGCTTTACCAGGATAATGATATATCGATGGCTAAGTTTAAGAATTTTATAAATTGACCAGGCTGTAAATATTAATCTCTACAGCTACTTTGGATTAGATGGTGAACTAGTACCAGTGGTAATTAGATTATAAACTGCTGATGAGTATAATCTACCGTTGATCAGCTACAGGATATCCGTGTGTAGCCTTACACGAATCAAACGGTATAGTCACAATCCAGCTGGAATTAGGATGAAAGAATAATAAAATATCCTGGTTGAACTTCAATGAAGTTCCCTAAATGAAGGATGTCTATATATAGTTGTTGCCTCTAGTTTTTTTCTTGGCTCTTTCGAGATCCGAAACATGAAATCGCGATCGATCAAGACTAAAAACCCTTCATCAAAATAAATCTAGCTTGTATACTATAGTGGGTTAGAAGTAATATTGTTCCAACTTTACATAGAAAGATTTAATAAAAGCTAAAACACTAATATTATCGCTCTATAAATATTTATAGTAATTTTACACTTGTAATGAAAATTCAATTTCTAATAATAACTATAATAGGTAATCCATGGAATAATCTCTTTTTGTTAATAAACTTCTAGCATTATACCATACGACTGTGCTAGAATAAAATATGGCATATACACATGTATACTCGAAAATTTATTAAAACATTAAGGTTGCAAATTTGATGTTAATTTAATACTGACTAGTTGAGACTCTTTTTCAGGTGTGTGGCTGGTCATCATTGTTAAAGACCTACCATGCATCACCCTATATATATCCATATATATGATTGCGGTACCAGATAGGTTGTTCCATATGCCGATCGATAGGTAAATCATACCAGCTCATCATTAATCGGCCATCAAATATCCTTGAAATTTCATTACATCTAGAAATTAATAGGGATTGAATTGATAGCCATTAAATTATCACTAAGTCACAGAATGAAGCCAAATCATTTAGTTTACCAACAGTACTGCTTATAGCTACTAAAATCAAAGATGCATGATACACATTTGGATTAAGTCCAACTTCTCTAATAATATTCTAGCCCTTATAATGTAGATCACTTTGGAATTGGATCCAATTGATTAATTAATTTCACTCAACTTGCAACGGCCTATAAGCTTTTAATGAATAGATACAGAGATTACTTAATTATTTAAATAGACCTTTGTGCTTGTGAAAATCTCTAAAACAGCCTTCAACAAAATATTATAATACTGAAGTTTATCGTTGAATATCGATTATCAAAATGCAAAAAGAAAAACACGTTTTAGAGTTGGACCCAACTACATTTGTTCCACCAAGTGACATAATCAAAGCGCAATACTCAAATTTTGGTATCGACTATTCATGGTACTATATTGAATGTTTAGAATTTACACCTGATCATACCAAATCATACGATTTTATAGTAGATGCAATGAGACTGAGTGGTATACCTTACCCAGTTATAGTCATTGGTAATAAAGCCAGTGATATATCAAAAATTTGTGGTTACTTAGCATTGAATGCAATGGCAGTATCGTTAATAACTCACAGCACAGAGAAATTAGGTTTGGAATTGGTTAGTGTATTTGGATCCCAGTTGCAAAACATTGCAGAATTAGATTATAGTGTTGATCAAAATTACTCACAGGATTATATCCAGTGGCAGAATATATATCAGCAGAATATGCAAAAAGGACAGGATCAACAATTACCAGACCTTCAACAAAGAGTTTATAATCAAGCACCACAGTTACAACAACCATACACTCAAGAAATGAAATTTCAAACTCCACGGTTACATAAATATCGCCAGGAGCATCAGCAAGGTTCAGCTAGTAGTAAGTTTTATTATAGATATTGTGCTATAGCACCAATAGAGTTTGAGTTGATGGGATGTATAGCTGAACCAACTACTTATTACCAGCAGGGCTACACACAACCAAGCTTTCAATGGAAAGATGATTTCAAAACAGAGTATTCTATGATGGAGGAGCGTAAAACTGGAGAGTTTGAGCATGAAAAGGATGATGAAATGAGAGAATGTGAATTCAATAATGAAAACAAGTATAGTGAAAGTGATGAAGGGTATGAAGATTCAGAACATCAAGAACATGTGCATTGTATATATGGTGAGCAGAATAAAGAAAACCAGTCAATAAAAGGTCAGTGTTATGACTCAAATGATAATGTTAAAATCGAGGGAGTGGATGAAGTACAAAAATTCTACCAAGAGGAATTCACAGAACAAATCATGCAAAATATATGCACCAGCCCACAGCAACAACATCAGTTAAACCAACCACATCACCCTACTGAGGGTACTCAATCACTCCAGCTAACTCTCGGCCAACTAACTCCTCAAATCCCATTTGCACAAACTTTACAAGCTCAATCAACACGCACACCTTCACCGATACAACCATCCCAGCAAAACCAGGTGTTTTCTGTCCCTATATTACAAAATTATAATCGATTCAGCGCCATTAATATGCTTGGTATGCCAGCTAATATCGGTATCAATCAATAGGTTCCAAAAAACCTATATCTTCCTCTATACTAATGCTGAAACTTTTAACAAAATTTAAAATTTAACAAGCCCTCGTCTTACACACACACACATATATATATATATATATATATATACGCACTTGTGCACATTCCCAGATTTTCTTTGAAAACTGAATATTTCCTTGTGAGCAACCAATCTGTAATATATATAAAGTCTAAACTATTATTAAGAAACCCAAATAAACCAGTCTATAAAAAGCTATAACTTCTATTAAGATTATGGAAAATATACCAGTTTTATGCTGCTATTAATTAATTAAAATTTGAACAAAAATTGTGTAATAATTGGCCCAGATATCTCTTTTAAATGTACATTCATTTCAGCTGCAAATTCAACGCGATACTCAGCGCCTACAAACTTGTGCATATCCAATGCAATGAGTAATTTTCGGCGTATTCCGAGATAAGCCGCATCTTAGTGTAGATCATAATATACCAAGATGCGGCTTATACATCTTAGGGGTATGATAGAATAGGAAAATTTTAGTTTGATAGTGTAATAATAAAAGTATCCTAGAAGTATTATGTATTTAAGGTCTATATACGAGACAAAAGCGTAAATTTATGGAGGTAAAGCTAAACTTTCAGGGATTAAATCAATCTAATATTCCGCCCAACTCTAGATCTCTACAACTATAGATATATATATATATATAGCTATGTATAAGTATACTAAAGATGTATAAGTCTTGATTATGCTTCACTATTGTAATAGCCACATGTACAGATACAGAGATTCTGTGTCTGCAAATGTTTGAAACCTAAATAATATGCGAAACTTCAATCGAACCATACCTTTTTGGGGCGAGTTTTACGCTATAACCATACCTTTTGATCCATACACTTAATAACACTGATACCTAAGTTTAATTGATCTATATAGACTATAAAATACATATTGTACTTTTTCAAAGTGGTTTTTCGGTTAATTGGACAAGTACACGTCAGAAAGAAGCTCAATGATATGGTATGCACAACTTTTAGGCGTGAGATTATTTTTGATGAGCACTAGCACGTGCAAGAAGTATGTTGTAAACTTTTCGAACATTCGAAATGGGAAATAGTTTCTCTATATATATATAGTGATATAATGAAGTATTGAATAGAGTTATAGTAGAATACTTGGTGAGACTCCATATGGAGAACTTACTTACATTTGATAAAATGGTGGGTACAAATGCGACTAATTCACTTCCTTTTATTGAATAGCTAGTGCAGCCAGTTTTAGAAACATTCAAACAGTAAAATGGCAATATTAATTCTGTTCCATCAGGGATTTGTTTATCTGATCCAATTTAATTTGATTGCTTCAATTTTCAACTTCGAGTGTAGCACGTTAATTTTTAATGTTCAAGGGAAATCAGATGCAGGCCAGTTTCAAGTTTGTCATGGTTTTAAAGACATGCATGAAACTCTTACTGAAACAACTTCTTTGAGCGCTGTTACATCCTCTAGCTTCAGCCTGAATATAGCAATGCATGCCAATCCTCGAGGTGCTAGAATTCATGTTTGTACTCTAAAAGTTGTTAGTGTAAAGTGGCTTGATAAGTTCAAGTGGTATACTGTAGTATTCCCATCAATTGTGAGATCTTAAGATCTTTTTATTCTCCAAAGGTTTTCAGTATTATTATTAGGAACCTTCATGGTATCTTAAGTTGATTTCTAATTTATAGTATAAATCAGGAAGCTTTAAATTATTGTAGCAAACATAATGCTGCATTCTAGACAATAATACTGAACTATAGAATAATACCAGAAGTCTTCATAGTATGTAATATAGAATTTAAACAATAACATTCGACCTGTTCAATTTGATGCCTTGTAATCACCATGGTGCTTTAAATTAATTATCAAAATCGAAATTTCAATGAATGAGAAGGGTCATTTAATCAGTCATAACAGGCTCGGTTATACTTTAATGGGTGAATTTTACTTAAGCTACAAAGTACAAACCCTGGTATCTGATAGGTTCAAATACTATAGAATTTTATCCTTGAAACTACATTGGAAGAAGCGCTGTCATGGGGAAGCAATCCTGCTGGAAATTGGTTAACTTAATTAGAAAATGATACTGATCATGATCTACTGTAAGTATACAGTATCTCCTGGAAGTGAGTGCAATTAAATTCCAATTGTGATTACATGTTACTATAAGGGTTCATTGTAGTGCCTCCAGTATGCTATAGTTAATAGTATCCATACCAAAAAATGCACAAATCCATCTGGAGAACGTATCGAACCCATACTTTGCATGCATGGAAAATATCCTGCACATGAAATTAGCAGTACTTAAATGCATTAATTAAGTCCCATGGTATTTTCCAAAACATGTTTGTTTCCGATTACAACGATCTCCATTAAATCCATCCGTGCTGGTCTTGGATGTAAGATGGTAATTACCCATGCATATTACCAGCTAATTTACTGCGGGTAATCCATGGATGACCCTCAGATTAATGGGATACAGCTCGCTCAGCCTAAGGGGCATAGTTCTCTGACAGTAGGTTTTAAAATTTTGTATTTCCATCTGGAATTATTCTAGAACCCATTAAAACTTGTTAGAGCCATCAAATCTGATCTAGATTGATTATTATGTTGAAACTCGAAGTGTGATCATACAGACTAACATGTTAATAGCATATGAAATTCTAAAGTTTATACATACGCGTGGTAAAACAAGTATTACTCAATACGCTTTACTATATATATGGAACGGAATAACAACCAAAAATCTTTCATATATGATCTTTCGAAGATACGTTTCTTCAATAGAAGCTGTAGCAGATATATACATATGTATTGCATCTAAACTATTATATTAAGTTTTACTACATGTACAATTTTGCATACCCTGTCAAAGTTTCTGCAATAACATACTACTTACGTGCCTTCATCAATTGGACTGAATTCAACTCATCCCCTAATTTGAAATTAATTTATGAGCAGTGCATCCTCACAGTTGTAAACTTAAGAATTCCTATCTTGATAGCAGCTCTCGGGCCTTTTTGAAAGAGGATGTACGCATATGTATATGCGGGTTGGGCTCTATATTTTTAAAGCATTATAAGTATATTTGGTAATATGATTAAAAAAAAATTTTGCCGAATAAAACTGTACACTGATTATTGGCAAAAGTAATCAAATTTTTAATTTATGATTAAGCATTTAGTTCGATTAAACTGGGGACGGGAGTCCGATCGTTTACAATATTAATAAGAGGTATCCCATGGAGAGTGGTAATTCAAAGCCATTGACTCTCATACATAGGATGTACTATAATGGCTGATTATAAGCTTGTAAAATGTAAGGTAAGGCATCAATGTTCTTGATTTTTTTTGCTGTAATATATGG
Organism: Blastobotrys buckinghamii (nom. inval.); assembly: GCA_030579975.1. Lineage (NCBI taxonomy): Eukaryota > Fungi > Ascomycota > Dipodascomycetes > Dipodascales > Trichomonascaceae > Blastobotrys > Blastobotrys buckinghamii (nom. inval.). The sequence goes on from JAKTSB010000028.1 coordinate 45,045, forward strand.
GATACTGAAATCTGAATTTTACTCATTTCAGCGTATTTCGATATGAACTTATTCTAGACTTAAAGTATTATTAACAAGTCTAAAGATGGTAAATTTTATTCATGTTCTGTAACTCATTATAAATACAGTTATGCTTTATAGTGAAGCTTCCTTAAGGTAGCGTTAACTAGGAGCTCCGTTTACCAACCCTTTGGATCTTTAACAAGTTCAATAATGAGAGCTATGGTGCCTCAAGTTTAGACCTGCAAGATGTCATTTAACTGGATTGGCTGAATGTTACTCTATCACCTTCGCGATGCAAGCAAACAGTATACTATAGTGGTAATCAAGAATTAGAACTCTTCACACATCCATACTATTACATCCCTTAAATCGTGATATCCATTACAGCTAGCTGTGATAAATCTGCTGAATTTTGAAAAGGATTAGCATCATCCCGTTTTGGATCGGCCATATGTCAGACTCTAATTTCCCATAACTCGGTACAGTCTACATATCATATGATATAGGTACTACGACTATCCTTCATATTCAGGTGAATATATATAGCATTCGTGGATCCATTGATGCTCATGCCATCTTGGCTCATCTTTATCTAATTATATCCATCAAAATGTAATAAACCCCACCTAATTAAGGCTATTTTTAAATGCTTGGGATAATATATTACAGTGTGAAGATATATCCAATATCCATAAGAAGGAACCTTAGGGTTTGATAGTATATTAGGGATACACTTTCTATATTCATTGCATATCTAATTGACGCCTTTTGTTAAATTTCGTAAATGATTATATGCTTATAATATTACATCAATTAATAGAAAAATTCAGAGTTGAAGATCAAATTGCTTTATTTAGCATGGTTTAATAGTTAATTTATCGAGATAATTGAAATACATATATGATTAATAAGAATAAGAATAATTTCAATTTAGCTCGATCGATGGCGCCGTTGGTGCATTTTCAATGTATAAATGATATGTATACTATAGCTATGAAAAGAAACAAATTAAAACATGTCAAGAAGCCTTAAACTTTAAAAAATATCCAATACGATCTAAATCATAGATATAGCTTTTATTGAAATAATGCGCGGAGGTGACCGTTAATTTATTACATTTGACCCTTCAATTACAGTGATTGATTAATTAAGCTAAGTCCAGTTAATTTTACAAAATTTACATATTATCTGCTCGATTGGTAGAGACATAATGTTTCTCGATTGGTAGAGACATGATGTTTTGAAGTTATCTATACTTAAATTTTTATACGCCATTGATTGACGCATTTTATTTACAATTTAATTAATGATTTAAGGTGAAGTATTATCAGTTGTATCGGCTATGTCGCCACTAAAGGAAATTGTGTTAGATTTCATACAGAATGTTGATATTTCTGCTATTGCTATGATGAATCAATACTTGAAATAGTGCATGCTAATAAAATTTAAATACAGTAGACGCTTTTTTGTTGTTATAAATTGATATTTTTTTTTACCAACCACCGAGATATCGGAACTTGGATATCAATGATGCATTGATAATTAAACACCAGCCGGTGTACAAATTTGCATATAGTAAGTATATATACTATACCATCCGAGTATGGTATGTGGTAGTGAATGTTTTTTTTAAAAAATATTGCAATGGTAGGAGATCGACCGCGATCGATGTCGAGCCGTTAATAATTAAACGTCCTTTTTACTCGATCGATCCAATATAAAGTGCGTTTCTCGATACGGTAGTAAACATCCATTAAAATTTTATCCCTTTAAAAGCTGAAGCCAGACACCGCGGCAACTAATCGAGCTGAACCGACAATTTAAAGTACCAAAAGGCTTGAAACTTAGTACGGCACTTTCAAAATCCACACACGATAGATCCTGCAGTATATCCAGAGTTCTGGCGATTCAAAAAATGGATGTTTTCAAATATTGATAACCCCAACCACGTTAAAAAATTTTTCATTCGGATTCTTTAGTATTGAGAAATTTCAGGGTTGTCTCACTCCAAACATGACAAGATATGGGCTCAAGCATAGAAACGCAAGCAATCGTGTTTCAAGACCTAATTAATCGAGAAAAGGCCACCAAATGCTTGATCAAGCTGTAATTATTTAAGCTATTATAAATTGGGAACTCAAGTTCCACTGCAAGGGAATAAAGTTTTATGAAATAACCTCAAGAAATATGTTTGCTGATTAGAGCTTACCATGGAGTACTCTTTAGTATGCATCTTCACGATTGAGAGCATTAGAAATTTACTATTATTTTATTTTAGGATATGCATAAATAGTATATGTTGTTTAGTCTAGGAACCTGGTCATCTATATACATTTTAAGCATTACATAAAGTAATATTCTATGTATATACCTCACAAATCAAACCTAACCACGAAAACTGGTGTTTAATATATAAACAGCCAATATATGGATTAAAGCTGATGTCTCAGTAGATCGAAATTAGCGTTTCAAAACTGTTGAGATCGATCGTTATCCAATTAACGTCAGATATATAGTGAGCCATTCGTAGACTATATCTACGATTCTAATTTAACTTTATTATAAGTTACAACATCCCGATATATTGATTATAATGATCAATCATATTAAGGGGAACTTGGAAGTTCCATGTTGAGTTTGAATTCATGCATTTGTGCTGATTTCACCATGCAATCGAAGTTTCCATTCCTCCTTTATGACAGAAGTTTAGTGAAATTGCGTCAAGTAACCTGTGGACACTAATTTTTGTCAATGATAAACTGACTATAGGAATCAAGTGATATCCCGGACCTTAATTTAAATCAAACAGGTGTACCTGGCCCTTGCCTAATTTGGTAGCTTCAATGTCGAAACAGCTTGAACACTATGGAAAATCTTACGAACTGATAAATGTTCTCTGTCTCTTTAGAATTATTGATCAATGACTTCAAGGAATGATATATAATATGCACATAAAATAGATTCACTCATAAATAATTAATGAATGCCTGATTAGTTCTTGGTTAACGAAACAAACTAGACATATGATCCACATGCTGATTTAAAACGTGAGACTAATCACTCCTATAATTGCAGTTTGCTATGTATCCGCTTAATGGAATATTCCTATTGAACAGGCAGTTGGTAGCTATATGTAGTGATATACGCATATATATGTTAACTCGCTGATTCTCTATTGAAAGCGAACTTATTGGGATCGGATCCTAGATTCCATGGTTAACCAAGATAATTAACCTAACATATGCTCTATAGTATTTTGAAGTTTTGGATACAATAGAGTTTCGGCTGAGAACAAAGGTATTTCTCCCCAAAATATAGAATATCAGCTTTATTGCAATTGTATAACAGCTAAGTACTCACGTTTGAAATAATTACAATTGAATGTGCTAGCTCGAAAAATTAAACATGTTTAATTAATTCGAGACACAAAAATAAGCTTGGGCCACTTATCGGACTTTTACATCTTAACTATACCAACAATGATAACTACTTTTGATGCCATTTTTGGTTGGTACCAGCTCAGCCAAGGTAGTCTGCAATCGCTCTATTAGCTATCTAACCTCCTGTGTGATATACTGTATACCGACGGTAATCGATCCCTGATGATGAGGACTTAGCAATGAGACCTCATTTTATGTGGTATATATCAGCTATTAGAGCTTATATCCCCTTTAAGAGTCGAACTCAGGTGTAAAATCTTTTGACGATATATATGAATACACGAATGCGGCTTTTCATGCTTTAAAATTCACTTTATTTCTCAGGTATAAAAACTTTTTGATCGCCTATAGAGAAACATATGGCGCGTGTGGTTACTTCAAACGGTGAGTTTCACAAGGATTGGAGAGCTTCCTTGAATTGATAATTCGAATAGATATCCAAAAATGAGAAATTAGATCGATTGATTTGCATCCTTGTGTTGTGTGTCTAATATTTCACTCTAAGCTTATAACTTTTGAGTGATCGATAGCTTCAAGTTATTACCTTATAATAATGAGGTCAAACCTAAAACTATCTTACATTATCGAATGATATTAATTGATTCACTGGGGGTCATTATTGCTGAGGCTTTGATTAAAGACGGAATTAAGAGTAGGTTTCAGAAAAACCCATAGACAACTATTTGGACTCATAACCATCCTCGATACTTGAGAGGGCTATAATATTATATGCATACATCAGATACATCCAAGTAATATGTCTATTTATCTCAGTATTTTCTTCTTCATGCAGCTAATGAGGTCATCCATAAATCAAATCTTGAACAGTGCTTAAGATACTTCTAAACTTAATTACTGATGAAAAATTGTTTTGAACTCGTACATAACTCTATTTTTTAGAAAATCCGTTCATCAGAACTATATATAGATATATAGAATGCATTATTGTTCCTATAGCTATATATATTATGTGTGCAAATTTTGAGTATTACCAATGCAAGATTCATTAAAACCAAACTCTGGTAAAATTTTCTAGATTTGTAACTGAGTAGATCTTAAAAATATACTAGACTCATGGGCTAACATGGTTGAGGTAATATATTGACTTAAATTTGCAATTTCGCTTGATGAGATCTTTCGATAGATTCGATAGGACATTCGATAGGTTCATAAATAGCCTGATTACACCATCAATGGTAAGAAAATTTAAATCGCCACCTAAAAACCTGAATAGGCCCAACTTGCTACAATAAAGTTGTAGTGTCGGCTCATCTGATGTAAACATCTCGAGATATCCTCTAATTATTAATTTATGTTGAATATCATTTTTCTGTCATGGTGGCTCGATCGTGGACAACGGGATCAGTGCCACTTACCACAAAACCAGGTTTTTAAGTGCTTAAGTTAATTAGCTTCCAGCCTAAGCCGGAAATAAGTTAAAATACAAACTCAAATTAAAGCCTTTAACCATATTTGATCATTTGATGAACTGACTCGAACCATTCAATCGGTGGAATAGCAAAGGAATTTTCAGTATCATTAATTTGTGAGCTCCTATATTATTTTAATTTATATTTAGCAATTACAAACACCATATATTCCACATGAAGATAATTGTTATCTCGATAGAATGCAAAGAATAAAGTTCTTGGAATAAGCTTTGTATATTTGATCAACATTTTGCTATTCTTAGTATTCTTATGCTATACCATCAATATAACAAGATAAGATACTACTGCCCAAAGCTTGGTGCCATGCCATCACGCTGATGCTCTTCTCTCAAGCTTATTGATACCATAGTAATGATTCAAATCTATAGATTAAGATTCTAAATTAAGAATTTTAAGACATTTATAGTTCACTTTTTTTTTCTTGTGTCCACCGACCGCCGACGTAATTCTTAAGCGTGGTTATCGAATTTAAAGTTTACCAAGCAGAAGATCTTAGCCGCACGTGCATATCCTAAAGTGGCTATAGCTGAACCTTAAAATAAAGCATCATCTCTGATCTTATGGGCGAAATTATTGTTTAATCTGTGAATGGTGTCCATATAATTATTTAAATGTATACTTTTGTTAAACATTTGAAGCGTGATTTCAGGTTCGAATGTTTATATTTAGATGTACACCAGGTCAATAATGAGTATCACTGTTTCTATTTTGAGCTGTGGGCTTGTAAAGTACGCGTTTATTTTTACTTGTATGATTTGAGTTTCTAGAAGCAAAGCAAAATCTTGAGCCACTCCATCCATTAAAAAAAAAGCGATTGTCGTCATAATCTTCGCTTAGTTTATTACAGGGGTTAAAATAGATCATCAAGTAGCTCTATAAATAACTAATCATAGTTTATTTCGATGAAGCAAATCTATTACTTAAGAACGTTCTCCATTTCGACTCCTGCTGGGGGAACTTTGAGTGTTCAAGCTAGACTAAAGGTAGCTTAAAGTTGCAAGTATAAATAACTATAAAAACGGAGCCCTGGGTGGGTACTACTGTATTTAAAAAAGTTTCACAGTGTTTAGACTAAAAATAATTATTATTCTGGAAAATAAGCAACTAGTTGGCTATTTTTATCCGAATATTATAATTACATTCAGGTGTGTAGTTATGTTTTTAGTGGGTGAGTTACAAGATTGATTACAAACATGTAACGCGATATCTATCACTCAGATCCATAAAGATCTATTCTAGAGAATTTAAACTCCTGTGAAATTTTATTACGCACCATATCAGCCACAGGCTTAAAAGGCACACCGATAAGCATCATCTTCTACTGCATCTCGCATCTCCAGGTCTTACCCCACTATTATCACAGCTGCCAGATTGATTCTAAAGTGAGACCAAAATAAGGCTAGCTTGATGATCTCTTGGTACCCAGCACCTATCCATAATATTTTAATATAACAGAATTTAAAATGATATCCTATACTTATCGAATGTTGGAGGATTAGTGAATTATGGTTATTATATTAAAAAATATAAATCTTTTTAAGGATGAATGGAACCAAGCAAACATCAGGTCTTGACTAATCAATATAATTTAGGTCACGATTTTCATATCCATTGATAAGAACAATATATTGAGCACTTGACCTATCTCTTGTTTTGAATGGGCATGTAAGCCAACCTCAAACTGATAATGACTATTCAGTCATTGATCTACCGTACTACTGGAGCCTAACCTTATAGTATTTTTGCCTTTCAATCAACACAGCGTGAAGCAGGTATCATGCCGCACAGGGACTGTTTAAGTAAGCTTAAATGTGTTTATTTGAGACCACAATGCCCTGGTTTATGGTAACATCCATTAGAGGGCTTCCCGACTAAATTATGATACTCGTATGTAAATCATGATACACCCCGAATAAAGGTCGATATTTATGATAAACACACGATATATACTTAATTCATTTAGTTATTGTAGAAAGTGTGCTTGATCCCAGAGCCAAGTAATATAATTTATAACTATAGATGATTGTATTATTTAAGATATTTGACGCCGTGTGATCCTAGAAAAATTCAAGTCTTTGCCAAAATTTAATAATGGATCAAAAAATATCTAGTTTCAAGATTAATTGGATTTGTGGATGAGATGGTTTTACAAGGGTCATATTTGCCATATTTTTTGTGTATATCATAAATAGTCAATGATCACTCTTATCATTGTTTGTTTATCGATCGTGCTTGTTATAAATTATACCCAATGGGTTATAAGAGTGTTATACAATTCAGGATGAAACTCCCTAGATAAAGGACCATTAACAACTTGAATTGGATATCCGCATCAATAATCACAAAATTTCCTGAGACGTGTTTGAAATTCACAAATTTATTCCCATATCTTTGAGCTCATACAGACTCAATTTTGTCTCTGTATGTACTTGGTTGACCCATGGCAGTTTAATCAGCCTAAAAGTGTACTCAATTATAATCGTGAAATGCAGGTGAGTAGCTTGTGATACCCCTCTTATAAAAACACTCCCCCCAGGTTTACTCCTGTAATAATATTAAAACCTGAATTTACAAATGTGGTAGTTTCTGAATTAAGACAACGTAGGAATATATGTTTACCAATATCAAATTTAAAACGATAATTAATCGCGAGAACCTACTTAAGTTAATTTCTATGAACAAGTAGACTCGCAGGTAGAGCAAAGTGTATCATAAGTTTAGAACTTGATTTGAAAATCCTAATATTTTATAACCGAGTTACACAGTAGGGTTGCTAATATACTTTTGGTATTTAAGTGTATACGAGCAAGATTAGCGGTAATTGCTGTCACAATTCATATAAAGTGCTACAACATTTTTTTTTTTTTTTTTGAAAATATTCAACTCAATGTCATGGGAAAATAATACCACTTTAGCATGATTTAGAGAATACTTCATTAGAGTCATTATTTAGTGACTTAATTCATTAAAGGATACTACAGCTGATTAAAAATAAGAATGAATGGTACCAATAATTAACCTGCCTATCAATGAGTTTAACTTGGGTAGTTTTTCCGTTCAAAATGCCGAGGCCCTCCGGCGGGTCCGATACCATACCCACAAAAAAAATTTGTAGCTGGTTATCCACAGGATCAAAAAACTTGAAACTTGAGACTTTTGGTCCACACTATAGATATATTATAAACAGTGGGGAACAAGACAAGACAAGACAAATGGTTATCTAAACATAACTTGGAACCAATTGAATAACTCATATAAACAAAATAACAAGTCCTATAATCACTTCAAAGGTTTGAGCCCATAACTTTGGTTTTATTTTTAGTTTGAGACGTTCCTTGTAAGAAGATAAAAAAGAGGTATCAAATAGAAAACCTGTATTTGGAAGGCCTATAATAGAATTGCATTAGGCCTAAGCAATCAGTTCAGGGTATAATGCAAGAATCATGAGTTAATACTAAGTTATCAAGAGTGTAAAGTGCCACCAAAAGAGAAAGTTACTACCTTAATATCATGCAGCATTCACTTTTGACGTGAAAATTAGTACCCCTTAGATAAAGCTTGATAGTTTCATCTATCAAAAGATTAGCTTATAGGCTAACTTGAGGCACTACTGTATCCCTTAATTAAGTGTCCGCTTTTTTGATTGCCTCAAATCTTTTGTCAATTGATTTGCTAATTTAGCAAGAATCTGTTTACAGATCATGGAGTTTGACTTATCTAAAAGAGACACAAAACCCAATTAATTTCTATGATCAATTGACTATTAATCTCATCAGACAAATTATCGAATTAGAGCAGTAATAGAATTATGTCCTCAATAGCTAAAAGATCTTGCAGAAGAAGCGAGCGATCGATAAATAAACACACAAATATTCATTTCACGTTTCAGAATATCCTGTCCTAGTTCCCGCAAATTGAATCTATCAGTACAAATATATAATGCTTGAGAACTGTGTTTATAATAAATTTAACACTCAAGCATGTCTAAACCTTAAGCTTTAAATCTGTACGATTGCATGCTTGAAGACCTTGCAAACCTCAAAAAGAAGAATTTAAAGATCGCGCGCCCTCAGCTCGAAACTTTCTTTTTGTCAATACCTCCTAACTTTACTTTTTTAGTGTCTCATATCCATATTTAAAAAAAAAAAAAAAAATAAAAAAAAATTTTTCTTTCAACCCATGGAAAAATTAAATCAAAGAAAAAAAAAAAAAAAATTCAAAGCTGCACAAATCTGGGCACGCTTGAATATATCAGTATCAATCTTTTCTCAGGCTTACTTAACACATGTAGTAATAAACCCTTGAAGCTTTTTTTCCTCAGTGTAACGCGATTCCAATCCAAATCTAGCACCGCAGGTTAAATCTCGCTAAGCTTATTCATAATTCGAGCCCTCAATGGATAGTCTTCAACCTTAAATAAAAAAATGGAAAAAGAAAACAAATCATGAACTTGGTTCTTTCCTTCAACCTTGTCAGCATGTGTTATGCAGATTGAAAGTATAAAAAGAACTTGATATCCTTCATCCTAATTCAAAAATTTCCTTTAATTAATCAAATAAATTCATTCAATTACTCAGATTTCTATCAACAAGTTTTAAACACATCAACAACACTAATATTTATTCATCTTTTATTGATACCTGCTAAATCAATCCTATTTATTAATTATTCAAGATTACTATCACTACTACTCCTGATACCGATACTACAATGGCACGACCTGTTCGAGAAGAAGTTATTGTTCAATTCATTCCAACTGCTAGTTTCCATGAAATCGAAACTTGTCAATACAATGTTAAAAGATGTGCTACTGAAATGATTACCACTCCACGACATAATGGCCAAGGTTTCGAAGCAGTTTTTAGAGCTACTAAAGAAGGTTTACACAGTCTACAAAGAATGCCATATGTTTTGTATGTTCGACGACCAGCGAAAACTATTGATCAACCACAAAGTCAGCAACAATCAACAAGAAGAGCAGCAGCGGTCTAATTTTATCTTCATTTTACTCATTACTATTTATGATCTTATTTATTGTTTATTTTTATTATTATTTAATGACCTTGTTTTTTTTTTGTTTTTAATGACCAGTCGAATATTGTATATTGACATTATTTTTTAGTTTGATAATGATGATAGTGGCAATACTATTATTTTCAAAGGAGGTGGATCAATAAGTTTTGATATCTTCATTGCCAGATCATAAGGCATCAAATCGATTGATTATCTTCAAATCTAGCAAGTGAATATTTACCATGGGTTATTCAGGGCTCGCAAGTTAAGCATGGTTACCATATAAAAAAATTAAGTGGCACCAAGTGGCCCTCAATCCAATTGATAATCCATCGATCCCTCTTCTTTTGTGTGGATGCGAAGCCACAAATAAATCTGATGCATCACTTGGACCAATCTTTGCTACTATCACTATTATTAACCTTATATTTATTATATCACCCAGTTCTTATGTATTACATATTTGTTTTTTAATGTATAAAATTCTCAAAAGCTTATTTGATTTTTGCTCCATTGTAACCTTTTATTATTGTATCATTGTATTTTATAGTCACCGCCATTGGTTGTGTTACCCAATACACTATCATGTCTAGATGAGATGAGGAAGTGACAACATTTGCCTGAGAGTTTTTGACAGCCTGTGATTTCTAACCTTGATAAGTAATGGACTCCTCCGATTACCCCGGCTTTAATTTTTTACGTGAGTTACACAACAACAAAAAAAATTTGTACAATACCTAAGGTGAAAAAACAACTCAGTTTGTCGTGACTCAAGTTTTTGACTCAATAACTCTTATAACTATCCATAATAATTTAAGCTGATCGGCTCGTACTCATTTTTACGCGTACAGTTTACCAATAAGAATTCTAAGAAACTGTTTGTGTGTAATACCAAAATGATGAGGTTTTCAGTAAATTATCATGGCACTCAAGAAACCTTGTTTTGAATTGGGGTAGGCCACAATAGTTCAAGATCGATCTTGCTCAGGTCAATCAAATTAGGCACAGGATACTGAGTTCACAGCTGTTGAAACAATCAAGTATAATAATAATTATGAGCGGATCTTAGGGTTAATGTTTTCTAAGGAATTTGACTTTTAGAGAGAATACTGAGAAGTCATCTAGCACGTCAGATGGATAATTTTCGGTTTATGCGAACGAATATTAGAATAAAAAATTATGATATTATATACATGTGCTCTTTAATCTATTATGGTTATAAGCTAAGCATACTTCTTTACGAGAGAAAACTGGAACAGTCATAATAATTAAGCTTGATGGCAGGGTGACTTTAGAATTATCGATCTTCAGTGAAGCAATAAACCACCATTGGCTGTATGAAAAAGGATACGAGTTTTAATTGCAGAGTGGGATCAGTTGACACATCTATGTAACTATATATACAAGTTTATTAAATGATACTTTTGTGCATTCTAATATACTTTACCTGAGATTGTGGTATAATGAGCCAAATTTCTTCTGTATATGATATCAACAATTTCGAATTATTATTGACAAGACAAATGGTGTTTAAGATAATTCTCAGTGGTTAATATATTAATCTGTCTATTATATATACATCTACATATACTCTGTAGAGTACCCCAAATACACAAGATCGATACCACAACTAAACTAATGTCACACAAGATTCGATATAAGCGGTATACACATGGTATACGGTCAAGAAAAATATGATTATGACGTGAATTTTCTTTGTTATATACCTAAAATATAACCAAATCCATACTCACACCATATCAAAGCTGCTCTTAATACTTAAAAAACAAACATTTATATATATGTGACCAAAAGATCCTATATCACTGACAAAGAAAGCGATGTCATCTTATAGAATTTTGTAAATATTCTTTAAAAACATACGTGCAATCTTGAAGATCATAACTCGATTTAATGTCAATAGCAAGAAAAATGAACCTGATCATCATCACATCAACAAAAATCTAATAACAAACTACTGGTAATGAACAATGATATTTTACAGTATTTCAAAGTGTAGTTCCGCGAGTCTTTAAACTTATTTGCTGTATACAATTCAAGGTTTTGTAGTACTAAGCGTATACATGTGTATACATGTGAATTTGTAAGTGTTTGGAACGTGCAACAACTTAAGAGGTTACAAATTTTTACGTTTACTTTATAAATATCTTAGGATCTTTGGATCTTGGGGTGAATCAATGAACATGTAGAGTATTCATTTGGGCTAGTTGGTAGACAAGTATATACTCACTTCTATCACCCACTTACTTCGTAATCGTTCACATTTCCTTAATTACTCCATTATCATGTAGCGTTGCTATTTCAAAATCCGGTTAAAAGCGCTTATAGGATAAATTTAGATGGTAGTGAATATAATATCTATAGCGAGTGTGTGGCAAACTACCACTAGTACAGCCAATTGATTAGAAGCCACGCTCTCAATTTTAATGTTGCCCAACTATTGGATTGCATTTTTATGTAAACACGAAGTAATTTTCACATTTCGAGGTTTCAAGCACAACCCATGTTTACTCACATTCAAATCTCAAGGATGATCCATGGGGCTTCTACATAAAAGTACATATACTGTAGTATTAGCTCATCCATAGCAGAGGACTTACTGTAAATAAGCCTTGCGCTTTATATACCTGGTACTTTTTTTAGCTCTAGATCTCTGTTGCATAAAATTAACTTATCGCTGCACACCACACTGAAGATGGATATATCCCTTGAGCTTCAAGGCTTTTTGTATAAAGCGCTTGAGCCGACTTTTATTTTTTGAGCCCATGTTTCCATGTTTCAAATTTGATGTCCATTTATGCAAAGCGAAAAATAAAATTTCCACGGAAATCTTTTTCTGTTAACAATTGTGATGAATCCGTCTAGCCCCACTGCCATGGGTATACTATCCTTTTGATTTTTAAGCCTGCAGTGAGAAACTGAGCCTATAAATACGGTGAAGGGCCCTTTATTGGTTACCACTTGAGTTAATCCAAGAGGCATAAATCTGATTGGAAAATTGATATATGCCTGGGCATGGCAGGTGTGTTGATTAAAATAAGCTTAAGAAGTTGTCGTCACTGTGGTGACTTCTAGCTGAATTTTGAATTTTGAATTTTAGAATTTCAATTATATTAGACCAATTAACACTTTATAATCAAGGCAGCTATAGATATTGTTTTTCAATGGTCTTAAAGTTACTTTTCATGAATTGCACTATTATTGATACGCCTATATCCCCAAAAAAAAAAAATGCAAAGTTCTTATTACCTAGAGCTCACACTTTTGTTGATTTGATATTAATTTGAATCATTGCAATTAAGCACAAGCCAAACCTCCTGAGTTCATGATCATCATGCCAAATGTGATAGAAGCATTCAGTACAACAATCGCGATCTCAGAGCCACTACTTATAAAAGTTGTGAAACAATAATATAAAATATATATAAAAACACTCAAGTACTATAGTATAGGTATACTATAGTATACGTAAGTATCATCATAAAGTATCCTCAAAATCAAATTTTACGATCACTCAAATGGAGCTCAACTTTAAACTTATACCGATCCGGATTGCCATGGTCAAAGATCGATTTCTATCCCATCCCTCAGGAAGAAGGCACATAATCGGCATGTACAATTTCAATTTGGGGATGATACATTTTTTGAAAAAAGTTAGGGGTGGCCGGTTTGAAGAGATCTATGAGCAGAAGCGGGGCTTAAATATGTTAAAGTTTGACAATTGAACTTAAGCCGCGCGATCTATGTCAAATTAGCTTCGCCAGATAGGTATATATCCACTATATATACATTATAATACCAAGTAAGGTTACCAATGGTAGCTCTTTAAAGATCTTGGATCGAAATATTTTGTTTGCAAAGATTTGAGATCTGAAGCTAGATCTGTCTGGATCAAGATTATCTATAAACCCTTGTGTTTGAAGATCTATTGAGCGCTATCCAGGATGTAATTTGAGGTTATTAAAGATGTATATGAAATATTGGATTCTTATAAGTGTACTTGATGACAGCGTCAGGATAATTGATTACATGTATACTGTAGTCAGCGAGAATTACCCCCATGAAAATGTACAAATAATTGAGCCTCAAATCAGATATCATCAATAAAAACTATTACTGTATACCATCCATATATAGCAATTTTGAAAGTCATTTCATATATACAATAATTGGCTTCATGAGGTTGAATTCTTAAGCTAGCTCCGGTTTCAAGGAGCTACATTATATATTAAAAAAGCTGTGGGTTATATAATTTTGCGCATAAGCAGTAATATGGGCAAAGTGTACTTCACTTAAATTTTGATAACAAAGTTAATATCTATACGCCTTAATCGCGTATATTGTATATCCTTGTGTTATTAAGAACTAATAGCCTATATATATTAACGCGAGAATAAAAAAATACTATAGAGCAACTGTATCCATTTTTTACAGAGGTTTATGGTTCAATTCGTTCGGGTGGTAGTTATTACTATGATCAATATATAGTTGCTCGAATATAGTATTACTTGAAATCTCCACAATTGAATATTGATTGCAATATCATGTACACATTCAGTCCATCATACGATACTAATTTTAGCTCTCTATGGGTATCTTACAAAGTTTCACAATAGGATGTAGAAAAAAATTCACCTCACATGGATTGAGTGCATTAAGCATGTAAAAAGGTATACATGTTGCAAAATATCCATATATGGATATGATGGCACCGGGCCGCCACCACGCTCAGGCATTACAATTAATTTAAACTACAGAAATTGCCATGGTTGATGCGTGGCAAATGGGCATCCATGGCGCGCCTAAATACAACTGTATTTTTACAACATTTATGATAATTGCAATGGTAGCTATTCTTTTCGGGATCACCTCCATCCTTTCATGAATCATTAGCTAAACCACTTTCTTTCGGTAAAACACGGTGTCATTATCGAAAGAAAAGCTATTTTTGAATCTATCCGCTTAGCTCTGATGCTTTGAAAGAAAAAAAAAAATATATTTATCCCCACCAATTTTTTTTAAAAAAAATCAGGGTTCCAAATTTTTGTGGTGATAAAGTAATGCTTTTTTCTGCATGTTGAAAAAAGTAACTACTTAGCGTAGCTATTAAGAGCTTGAAAATATTTTATCCTGCAGCCAGTGCATCATAATTATGCCAAAATAAATTACATGTATTCGTGTGAGGAGTAGATTATTGTAATCAAATTACTATATAGCTCAAATTGGTCGTTGAAACAGTCCAAAGGTATGAAAAAAATCAGTTGGAAAAAAAAGAATCAATTGGTTACAGGTACATTAATTTTTTGACAGCCCAGGTTTTATGAGATAGGGGAATTGTAAATTTGATTAACCTTAAGGGCAGAATTGATTGAAAGAAGAGCTGGCCCGTGATTGGTAAACATAGCATGCTCATGCTTCGCAAAAAATTACGGTCGGTCTGATTTCTCGATTGGATTTAGTAGATGCACTTATCAGACCATCAATACAGATTATTACCTCCATGCTATAGACAATAGAATCCTTGAATAAAAAAATTTTTAATTAAGAAAACCTCATTGCGATCTCGCGATCTTGCAAACTGAGATGGATCCATCATCATGTAAGCTGCTGTATATAACCCTAAGTAAATATTTAAGCCTATTGTTAAACCTAAAATCCATCTAAAATTGCAGCTGCAAGCTTTTTCAGATAAAACTCCTGAAGTACTTCCTCATACCACTACTATAGCATATATTGCACAATTACACTATATATTAGAGGGGCATGGATATCCATATATTGCAAATATTATATGAGTGATTTTTTTGTTATTGCTGATTGTCAAAAAATTCCCTGAATTAACAATTTAAAGCTGTCAAGATATCTTTAAAACACTTTGAGGTGGACATGATCATCTCGCCCGAATCAGGTTACCCGAGCTCTACCATATGGTCTATTCATTCCATGTATACTACCATGATGTACTGGTACGGCAGCTACACGTACGTATTCCTACTTGGTACTGCTTATGTATCTAAGGATATATCATGTGCACGACAACCATATAAATTGTGGTCAAGCTTTATCTAATTTATGTATACCACTATAGTTGTAGCTCTTTATTAAATTTCAATAATAGACTTAAAAGTAGAAATTTTAGACTACAGATACACTTACAGTAAGTAACCGGAAAGAAAATCCTCCATTACATTCACTGTTTAGAATCTAGTTCTCCTTATAATATTATTATACAACTGTAACTATACAGCGTAGTATACCATGGCAGCTGCAGTAGTACAGTATGGATGTATATATATCTATATATATAATACGATCCAGACATCAATTAAACCAAACAGTGGGCATAAAATTTTGACCTATATATTATAATAACACTCAAATTAAGCTTGAAGGCATTACCTGCAATAAGGCTTCAGAAAATGACAGGATAATGTTTCACAAGCTGCATGGTTATGCGGTAACCATACGTCCATAATTGCAATGGTGTCAATCAATCTTAAGTTTGGATATATATATGTGTTCAATTTGAATAAATTTTAATTTATCCCACTTAAACTTTAGCAGGCAAAAGCATCTACATGTATCTATCGATGTAATTTTAGTGGATTACTATGCATACATACTGTACATATATGTATATACAGTATTGATATGAGAATTAGCGATAATAAATGAACCAGGACCTCACTTAATTATAATTAAGGTAGCATTGTAAACAACCTGATTTAACAAGGTTAATTATTTCAACTCAACAACTTTGTGCCACGGCTGTAGTGCATGATGGTTTAATAACTACCACAGATCTATAAACTAATTAACCCCAAGTATCAATAATTGTTTTGTTATAATTAATTACGTACAAATTAACTTCTTTCTATTGATTCTTCTTCTCCTATTTTAGAATCTGATGTTAAAAGGGTCATTCTTAATGTGTATGTAGATATAACCTAGTTTTCCTAGTTTTCTTTTACCTATATACATCATGAAATCGAGTCGGGTCTTCCTCGTGGCCACCGCGGTTGGCCGGATATAGCCGCAAAGCGAAGGATTACAGATGTGTAGAACTATGGTATATCCGGATAAAACCTTGCATCGCGATTCTGAAATTAAAATCTATTATCAAGATGCAATTTTTTACTTCATGCGATAGTCCCATTTGAGAACTGTGCATACTCTGTAAATCTACTTAAGTTTAGTAACAATTGATTATAATTAATTATATAATAATCGCGATAGCATATTTCTCGCAGATCGGACTCAGGTATCCGGACAATGCGTCTATATATATATGGATAATAATTAATTTAGGAATTAACTTAAGCTCTGGATTGAAATCTGCTTGTACTCAAATTTGAGCTTTTTACTTTACGTGTATAGTTCCAGATTGAAGATTGAATTACAATAAGTATCTTGAATTTGGGATTAACCAGAATAATAGGGGGGGGGGGGTGTTATGGGTGGCTCGTTTCTATTTTGTTAGTTTATTTAATTGAAATATTGATACATTTGACAACCTATGTTAACTTTAAGTCATAAGAGGGTAAAGGTTATAGATGCAACTTAGTACGGTATTGAAATTAATACAAAAAGCCCAAAGACACATCCCATCTCAAAGTTAGTAGAGCTTATTTAAGACGAATTAGCCGGAAGTTCTAGCTAAAATACTGTAATGCATGATTTAGTAATATACAGGTTCTCAGACACCAACCAGTCAGATTCTTCATATATCGGTTAAACTAATTATAAATCAGCATCAACCATACATTTTACGAATATTACATTAATTGTAAAATCTGATCACATCACCCTCAGTCTCACCCGATCGATCGGTAAAATTTTACAAAATTGTTTTTAAGTTTTATTGTTTATTGTAATATAATAAAACCCCTGAAGCTCATGGGCTTGAGCTAAATTTGACACCTCATGACTTTACTTGAGACACCCTAATATTGCCATGCATGGTCATGAGTATAGGATATTATAGCCATAAATGAAAATGCATTATTTGCATTTATTGGAATTATACAGTAATTAAATTAAATCCAGATGAATCAGTTTCAGTAAAATATCAGATAAGGATACTTACTCAAAACAAATAGCCACATTTTAAGCTTTTACCATCCCAACCAATTGAGTATATCCATCGATATAGAGATTGCGATCTTAAAAAATTTAGTTATTTAAATTCTATATTTTAATCTAATACAATTAAGGAAAGTTTTTGCAAAGTCTTTTGGTTTGGCTTTAGTTGTATCCCAAGAAACTCGATTACAGAGTCATAATTTGCTTACAGTTTGTGGCTCTATAGTATAGTTTGGGAGGAAGGGATATCATGATTTAAAATAGAATTTGCGATATACATCATCTTATTTTATTATTATTGATTTCGATTAACATATAAGGCATATAAGCTTGATAGGATTTACCCAAACATATGGACACAATAGTCACCAACATGGTGGAACTCATTGTTTAATAATTAATCAATATTGCAATATTGATATAAAAATTCTAAAATAATAGACCTTCGGCACGTTGTAAATATATTTTAGAGGTCTATATATAACATACAATTACAAGTACAATAAAGTTATAAGCAGTTATATAAGTGCGAGTATTACCATGGAGCAGGTAGTTTTCGTAAGCAACTTAGAGTAAGTGCTGATAGCTGGCTCGGTAAATCCTTTGCGGATTCGTATCATGATATTAGGATTACATAGCTCATAGAAGCATATTATAGTCATATTGGTGATATCAACTGATGATAAAGCAATAAGTTCATGTTATTTTCTGTTGTGAATGAATTTAAAGTTGTCATCGATCATGTTGGAATATTCTATATGCTACTTGTAATATTATATATGGACGTCAATAATAATAATAAGATGCTGATCTGGGGTATACTATAGCAAACCAATATGGTGGTACAAGGGATAATCAAGTACAATAGCAACGCTAATCAACTATTGCAATATAGCTTGAAGTACAATAGTAAATTTCTTCTTCACAGAAATTATTCCGTTTTAAATTCTTTAATCTTAAGAAACTTAAGAATTCAAATCGCAATTAACTCTTTTCAGCTAATATGCAGGTTCATGGAGATGTTATAGGATGCAATTATTTAAACGGATTAAGGCAATCTATTTACATACGCCAAAAGATGCTTTGGGTATCCAAATGCTCAGAATTTGCTCTATACACACTCATACATAGAGCATAATATTGACCTACCTAGCTTAGAAGCTTAATAGTATTGGATCTTAAACCCTGTTGCCCTAAAAGAATACATAAAAGTAGCAATCAATATCAATAAAAAAAAACCGGACTTCTGCTCGAGGTCTTTAGATATAGTTTTAAATCATATTATCGACAAATCATTATCGTATATCATATGAATAATGTAAGTTACATGTGCTCTTACTTTAAGTAACAAAACTGATACATGTAATTATTGAAAAAGAGCTTATAATAATTCATCTTTTGATATTTAATAGATGATCTGCTTAATAGATGATCTGCCTATTAACAAGCCGATATCACTTTTCGGCTATAACAGGATTAGATTATTCGCAATAAATTTGTGGCAGCCTCACATATTTATGTCCATCATTGGATGTAGAAGATGGATTATGTACAATTCCCAATTTGGACTTTTACACCGAGCCTGGTGGTATTTTTAGTTTGGACCTTCCACCGCTACATTGAATACGTATATAATATACTTAACCATAATGAAGCATGGAAACTCGCAGTTTAGATATATAACTCAAACTCATCCGGCAGAGAATTCGACTATCGAGTTCAACCAGAAGTCATACCAATTAAATTGGCAATTTGAATCTTTTTAATTATTTCATGTGCCAGGTATTAGTTTGTACACACACACATACACAATGTATGTATACTCCACCTAATACCATGGTAGGACCAACAAGTTTTATAGCAACTTATTTACTTAACAAATTGATCTGCGAATTTTTCTATCCGAATATCCAACTTGGGTATGACTTTTTAGATATATAGTTTGTCTCTATAGTATCCTCAATGTTACGAAAAGGTACAGCCGATACTAATTCTCGTAAACCTATCGCTAAATAGCCCACTTATTAATTTTCTACATACCGGGTAGTAGTAGACCAATAGACTATATACCGTGCGACTATTATCAAAATTTTGAGGTTATGAACCAGCCCTTCGTTATCATAATCTAAGAATAATACCAACTTTTACAGATAGAAACCAAATAAGCTTCTGATTTGTATAGTTATGAACTTAGCGTATTCAGTATCCGGCCAAGTTTTGTCTTAGTTTTTCTTGTCTGTTTAAGGCAATAATTAAGCTATCATATATCATACTATCATACCAATCAGTGTCGAATAATGGTTCTTAATTAGCGATATCTGGTAAAATAACAAAAGTTTGTCGATGTCGCGGCTGGGAGTATACCGTTCAATTTATTCTGAGACCACTTTAATGCATGTAAGCGATTTAATTACTGCAAGCATATAAGCCGCATAGTATTACGATTATTAATGTGGAGTATACTATAGAAAGACTGAAAATGAGTTCAATTCGAAGATCTTGCTGAGAAAATTTTGTTACCCCTCTTATGTTGGATGCCAATTCTATCCTATATATTCTAATTAATTAGTACCAACGGTAACAATTGATGTTTGGATTTATTGATATAACTGTACATTTCAATAATCAACATCCTCAATATTGTCAAGCAGGGTACGTTGATATATAGGATTTTGGGAATAAAAATATCTACTCTAGATTTGCTTAATGTATTCAGCTGACATAATGGCTTGTTTTGTACGTAAGGTTTAATATATATTATAACTATAGCTATAGCTAACACTCGGCTATATCAGTTTGTTATAGCTCGAATCTGGATATACCAAAATCGTAACTATTATATATGTCCCGCGGTGTAGCTACAAGTAGGCCGCCATGAAGTTCCAAGTTAACATAACCTATAACAAATGTATTTGTAAATACTGAAAAACATATGTTTTGTTGGTATATTAATTGGAATGGGGAGCTCTAGACTAAATTTGATAAAAACTTTATAATTGACATTAGCAATCGAATAATGTTGATAATCGAGATGTTCTGATTCTACCTTAGGGCTAGAGTATTTATCTATTATAATTTAAACTGCTTACATGTGTATATCTAATTAAATACGAGCTCCAAACTATATATATCTAAACTGAAACTAAACATTGCAATGGCTTGAAATTGACATTCAGGGAAGTAAAGATAAAGATACATTCAGGTAATGATGATAGAGGTTTCAGAATTATAAAGTTTTATAGTAATTTAGATATATCTCGTGCGTCAAAAATTTCCGTACAATTCTCCGTAGATACCTATAACAACATGCTACATAATACGGATATCTGGTAAGCCTAACGCCCACGGTTAACTATTAAAGACAGCTCTAAGATCTCGCGTAAAGCTAACTATACGATAGATGGAAATAATTATGCTAAAAAAATAGTTTATTGTCTTCGAATCAGCTTATATCAAATGCAATTACTAATTTCAATATTATATTTTGATATTTTGAATTCCAGGTAGCTTTAAAGTGGTGTCAAGTATACATAATGACTAGAACAACTATATATAATATAAATTATATAGTGTTAAAACAAAATAGGCTTATAATACGTAATCTTTCAAACAAAAGGGCACAATTTATAAGTATTAAGCTTAGGCTATATGAGCTCAGCTAAGTTCAGCGAGGTATGAAATTCTAGATTGAACTTGCTAGCAACACACATACACTTTCATGCACCAATTGGCCTTTATCAGTTACAAACTTTTATATATACTGTGGGTTTACAACCTTTGTAGTAATAATACCAATTGACCAGCTGTTAGTGTATTTAAATCTCCAGAATATCGGTCATATTAAGCTCAAATCTCACTGATCAAAATATATAATATGTGTACATCGATTATACGAATTAATACCACTTTGCTAATCAATTGAGAACTAAATTTTGATATAACTAAGTCTTTAAATCAACAAACACAAACAACCTTTAATCACTCTCATTAAGCATAAAGTTTTTTTTTTAAAAAACAAAAATTTCTAGTTCGGATCAATCATTGATCGCGCGCGGCCAGAAGTTTTTCTAAAACCAAAAGAGCCGCACTGTCTACGAATCTAACTCAATATAGCGCTTACGAAAAGCCTCACTCAGCTTGAAAATTTTTTCCAGCTTTGCAGTACAATTAAGGCTCTGGAAATTTTTCATCCATGATGAAAAAAAAATTCTGATTAAAAAAGATCACTGCTTGAGCAGATCCTTTACTAGGCACTACCAAACAAAATTTTTTTTCACACCTCTTGTAAAAAAAAAAAAAAATTTTCACTCTTTCTTTTTTTTTTTTTTTCTTCTGTTTCTTTAAGAACGACGATACCCAACATCCTCTCCATTTCTTCAAACCATATATATATAACAACCTATTACAAAAATGACCTACGTTCTTACAGAAACTGCGGCAGGTTACGCTTTATTAAAAGCTAAGGATAAAAAATTATACAAATCTGATAGTTTACTTGAAGATTTGGCAACTGCTGATAAAGTTGCAAGTCAATTCAAATTGAAAGGGTTTTCAAAATTCGACTCATCAGCAGTAGCATTAGAAGAAATCAATGCTATTATGGATGGCCAAGTTAGTGATAAATTAACTGATTTATTAAAAGAATTGAAAGATGAAAAGAAAGGAACTTTAGTTGTTGCAGATTCTAAATTAGGTAACAGTATTAACAAATTAGATGGTATGAATTTATCAGTTGTTAGTGATTCAAATACTATGGATATTTATCGAGCTATTAGAGAAAATTTAAGTACTTTATTGCCAGGTGTTACTGATGAAGTTTTGGGAACAGTTACTTTAGGTTTAGCTCATTCTTTAGGTCGACATACTTTGAAATTCTCACCAGATAAAGTTGATACTATGATTGTCCAAGCTATTGCATTGTTAGATGATTTAGATAAAGAATTAAATACCTATGCTATGAGAATTAAAGAATGGTATGGTTGGCATTTCCCAGAAATGGCCAAAATTATTCAAGATAATATTGCATATGCCAAATGTATCAAAGCAATGGGTTATAGAAATTTATGTCGAGAAACTGATTTAAGTGAAATTTTACCAGAAGAAATTGAACAACAATTAAAGGAAGCAGCTGAAGTTTCTATGGGTACCGAAATTACTGATTTTGATTTGTTGAATATTAAAGCATTAGCTGATCAAGTTATTGAATTTTCTGAATATAGAGAACAATTAAGTTCTTATTTAAGTGCAAGAATGCAAGCAATTGCCCCAAATCTAACCTCATTAGTTGGTGAATTAGTTGGTGCAAGATTAATTGCTCATTCTGGTTCTTTAATTAATTTAGCAAAAGCTCCAGCTTCAACTGTTCAAATTTTAGGTGCAGAAAAAGCATTGTTTAAAGCTTTAAAGACTAAACATGATACTCCAAAATATGGTATTTTATATCATGCATCATTAATTGGTCAAGCCAGTGGTAAAAATAAGGGTAAAATTGCTCGTATGTTGGCAGCAAAAGCATCTGTTTCTTTAAGATATGATGCATTAGCTGAAGATCGAGAAGAATCAGCTACTATTGGTATTGAAGATCGTGTTAAATTGGAAAGAAAATTAAGTGGTATGGAAGGTCGAGAAATTTCATCAGGTGCAAGAGCTGCAACCAATGTTAGAAAGACTGAAAAAGTTGATTTACAAGATAATAAAGGTTATAATGAAGATGCTGATGTAGCTAAATCAGCTGATGTTTCAATGGCTGTTGATTCTGATGATGAATCCGATTCTGAAAGTGAAGAAGAATCACCAAAGAAGAAGGAAAAGAAAGAAAAGAAAGAAAAGAAGGAAAAGAAGGATAAAAAAGAAAAGAAAGAAAAGAAGGATAAAAAGAGAAAGAGAGATGATGATGATGAAGGTGATAAAGATAAAAAGAAGAAAGAAAAGAAGAAGGAAAAGAAAGAAAAAAAGGAAAAGAAATAGAGAATTAGTTAGAGGTATTGTAAACTTTTTTGTATTTATGTTTTGCACAGTGGATGTTTTTTATTAATATATATTGTAATTATTCGTTTTATTGAATTATTTTTGTTACTAATTTTTATTGACCATATCTTGTAATATTTTTAATGATTCATTTTCATTATTAATAGCAACTTTACCATTAAACCAGTCAACTAAGATAGGTCTAATCAAAGAATTATCTTCTAATTGAGGATTATTGTTTGTTAGAGATCTCAATGTCTTTAATTGATCATGAGTTGGTTTTGACTCGGTGATCTCAATATCAAACGGTCTTGCTGCTTGATTTTCATATTTGGTTTTTAAAACAGATACAATGTTTTTAGAAGCTTTAGAAGCTGGGTTGTGACTAACTTATTAGTTTATTAGTGGGATTAGAAAGTTTACTTACAATAAAGTCACTAAAGATCGAGTTTTACCTGCTGCTGAAAACATTTTGGTTTAATTGGTTTTTTTACTTAAAAAAATTAGTTGATGTTGGATAGAAACCAAAAAAAGTGTGGAGGCAAAAATCCGGATATATTATAGATCAATAAATATTTATCAAGTTGGAACCATCGATGCAGATCTTTTTTTTGCGCTTTTAAGTACCCACTAGACGCCCACACAACTGGGAGAAACCGGCTTCAACGCGCGCTATTTTGTTTTGGTGCGTTAACAAGAACTGTATTTGGTGCGTTAACAAGAACTGTAGAAATATTCAACACGACACGAAATAACTACGTTGATAGACAATAGAAGTATTACTATGACACACCTAAATGCCATCACTGGGTTGGTCCAGGACTTGATGAAAAAAGTCGAGGATAATAGAATACAAAGGCAGACGATTGAAGCGAAGGCTAATCAGGTTATGGCAAGTGAAAATCAGCGGATGCAAATGTTGAATGAATTAGGTGCTGAGATTATTGAAGAAGATGAAATTGAAGAACCAGTTAGTCAAGATTATGCTACAAATATTCGATTGAAAATGCATTTACAGAGAATTCAAGAGGCTAATTATAAGTGCCAAGATTTGATTGGTAAATTCGAAAAATCAATAACACATTTAAATCAAGATGCAAAAGCCTGGGTTAAAAATTATAATAATGCTCAAGGGTTGTTACATCAAAGCTATCAACAACGATTGGATGAAGAAGATAGGTTTTATAAAGAAGTCGAAAACGATAGAATGCAAATGCTGATGTTTTTGAATAATTACAAGTATAAACTAACCTATGCTAAATCTAATTTACCAAAACGTTCCGATGATGATGAATCTGAAAAATCTGATTCGAAATTAGGAGATGAAAAGTCGAATAATGCTGATATCAAGGAAAAAGAAGAAAAAGAAGAAAAAGAAGAGAAAGAAGATAAGGGTTCAGTTGAATAAGACGAATAAATTCAACTAAAATATATCATTTCTTCTTTGATCCCACAATGGCATGTTTCTTCTAACAGTTTGCAATTTCTCCAAATCAATATCGGCAATTGCAATGCAGGGTTCACTATCAATATCAGGACACTGAGCTAGAACAGTACCCCAAGGATCAACAATCAATGAGTGACCATAACTCTGTCGTTTACCTTCTTCATCATGCTTACCAACTTGAGCGGCCATAATAACATAACTTTGTGTATCAATAGCTCTAGCTCTTGCCAAAGTTTCCCAATGAGCATTACCAGTTCTCAAAGTGAAAGCAGAAGGATATAACAATACTTGAGCACCTAATTGTCTTAATTTCAATGCCATTTCAGGAAATCTAATATCATAACAAATACATGCACCAATTTTCCCTAATTCTGAAACAAATGGTTCAATTAATTTATCACCAGGTTCAACGGAATTCGATTCTTTCAATGTTTGACCACCACTGTTTTTCAAATCTACATCAAATAAATGTAATTTTTGATATCGATGTGTTATATCACCCAATTTATTAATCCATAATAGACAGTTTTTAACTCTTTCACCTGTAGTTGTAGGCTCATGAACTCCTATTGAAATTTCAATTCTTTTATCAACTGGTAATGATAATAATGTTTCTTGAATTGGTCCAAGGAAATCGATGGAAGATGATTGTGCTAATTTTAAAGATTCTTGTTGGTTGCTGGTGATATAATCTGATGCTTCAGGTAAGAATAAAACTTTCGCACCTGCTGATGATGCTTTGTGAATTAATTTTGTTACAATTTGTGCATTTTTTGTTAGTGAACTTGTGGCACAGAACTGTCCTACTGCTGCTAAACCCATTTTTTATTCGATCAGACTGTTGATGGATGATTTGGATAGTTGATGTTTTATATTCGTCATTTATTTTATTACGATTGCAATGCTTGTGGATGATACGAGATTAATACGCTTATAGTTGGGAGTTTGATAAAGAATGAGCCGCATTCTTGACCAAAAGATACGATCTCCCTTTAGGCTGTGGTTAATAGCTGGCCTTTGCTGAAGAATAGTACCAAAAACTTATTATGAACGGCAACGATCATCTTGCAATCAAACTGATAGTTCAATTCGGAAATGGTTATTATATTTGTTTTTGTTGTACCCCTTCAATGTCTTGATTAAACAGACTAGGATGCACAGACTGAAGGATGCTGCTGAAAAAAATCGCGGTATTAAAAATCCCAACGCCAAAATTCCTTATGAGAGACGCCTAATCAATACATTTCCCACTGCTTAAACTTTCACACCTTTAAATTACACTCAAAACTAGAACTTCTAACCCTCTTTTCCTTTTTTAAAACCTGTTCTATCTGACAACTATATTTAATTCTCATAACTTAATAACTAATTTTGGTGTGATTTTGGTATCTACTAAAGTTCTCTTTTAATAACAAGATGGTAGAAATTCCTGAAACTAATACTAACAAAGATGGCGAATCACCGTCAAGAAATGAACATGAATTAGTAAATGCCCATGATTCTATACAAAGAAATAGAAATACATCAACTAATAATGAAGCTACAGCAGCTTCACAAACTAACAGTGTCAACAATGATAGCGATTCTAATGATTCTGATCAAGACAACTATAATGACAATGACGAACCAGGTAACTTGATTGAAGCAACCGTTGAAAATAATGAATCAAAAGCAGATGCATCTCGAAGTTCAAATCGATTGTTTATTCAAGCAAATGAGGATGAAGAAGATGATGATGATGATAGTATGGGCTCATTAAGTGATGATGAGCAACCAGAAATAGAACAAGAATTTATCCCTCAAATTAACCCAGAAATTGTCATCTTAAAAGATGGGACATATGCAACATTGTTCCCAATAACTAATGCAGAACAACAATTACCTGTTAAATTAATTAAATATATTCAAAATGAGTTTAATTCTGAAATTAAAAAGGGTGATACATTCCCATACACTAAGCAATTTCAATATGATAAATTCAAAGAGTATTGGTTTGAGATTTTTGCAGGTATATTATTTATTGGAGAATTAGATGAAATTCCGAAAGATGAGGATAATAAATGGGATGAAATGGTTTTGGGTAGTTTTTTCATTAAAGAGAATTATCCAGGTAGATGTTCACATATTTGTAATGCTGGGTTCATTGTAAATCAATATATCCGAGATAAAGGTGTTGGTACAAAAATGGTCAAAACTTTGTTACATTGGGCTCCTCAATTGGGGTATACTTATTGTATGTTTAATTTGATTTTTGAAAATAATAAGCCAACTATTAAAATCTTGGATAGATTAAAGTTTCAACGATTAGGGAGAATTAAAAACGCTGGGAAGATTAAAGGATTAAAGAAACCTGTATCTGCGTTGATATTTGGAAAACCATTAATTAATGAGAAAGAGTTAACAGGAGTTTCTGGAACTTAAAATTTATCATTCTATATATTTATTTGAATATTTATTACTGTTACTGTTCATTCAACATGTCAAGACTAAACGAAAATAAAAGAAATGTCACTGATTTATTGAAAGCGTTGGCAAATTAACTTGGCTATTACAATTACGAGCAATTCGACACACACAAACACGCATATTTATTACTTTAAAATACTATTTATATATATACCACTTGCATCTAATACTAATAAATTAATTTACTAATATTTATTCTAGCTACTATAGTAATTGCAAAACAATTAAGCCGCATGCACTAGTTAATATTACTCGCTTAAAGCTCCCCTCACGTGCTCTTACAAACTTAACCCAGCTTGAGCCTTCAAAATCAGCTGACATCAAGAACCCTTCCCCCCAATTTACAGCTTAAAATTTTCTAACAAATGCATCATTAATAAAAAAAAAAGAGTTTTTATAAAATTTTTTGAGGACAATTTTTTTTTGGCATCCTTAAAAAGTTCATAACACTTGAACATTCAGGAACGGTACAAGTGTATTGTTCAGCACGGGGCTTACAGTATACCATCACATCGATCTATCAACCAAAAAATTATCAAGCTATCGAGGATAGTAAATATTGAATCTTTTTCAGACGATTTAACTGATTATATATTGTTTGATTCAACCAATTATAACGTGTTTATTCAAGTAAATATTGTCGAAAGAAAGGGTGTGAATTTTTTATTTTATTTTTTAGATAAAAAGTTTTAATAAGGATGCCTTCAATGGAAGATCCAACTCAACCACCTCATTATAGACCTGATGCAGTTGACCCGGATTTACAACCTATAACTGTGTTGTTAAAAGATGAACAAACTACAGCTACAATATATCCTATAAGTTCAAGAGATCAAGTGCCTGTTGGGTTATTAGTATTTTTATGTGACGAGTTTAATGCAGAAATTGAACGTGGTGATACATTACCATTTTTCAATACGTTACAATTAGATATTTTTCAAAATTATTGGTTTGGAAGTTTTGCTGGGGTTATGTTATTAGGAAATCAACAACAATTAGATGATAATAGAGTGTGGGAAAAAGAATGTTTGGGTAGTTTTTTTATTAAACCAAATTATCCTGGTAGATGTTCACATATTTGCACTGCAGGGTTTTTAGTTAATGCTGGAATCAGGCGTCAAGGTATTGGTAGAACTTTAACAGATGCTTATTTAGATTGGGCACCAAAATTAGGATATTCATATTCAATGTTTAATTTAGTATTTGAAACTAATATTGGAGCAAGAAAAATATGGGATAGTATGGGGTTTCAAAAATTAGGTAAAATAAAGGGAGCAGGGATTTTAAAAGGTCATACTAATAGTGTTGATGCTTGGATGTATGGTAAACAATTAATTGGTAATGATGATGATACAATGGGTGAAGAAAGATTTGAAAAGATTAAATATTATTTGTTAACAGGGAATTATCCTGCAAAATCTGATAGAAGTGAGAAATCTAGATTAAGAAGTTCAGCAGCTCATTATCGATTACAAGATGGGAAATTGATGTTAAATAATAAAGAAGTTATATCTGAAACTGAAAGGCAATTATCAATTGCAACAAGTATTCATCATGAATCTCATGCAGGGATTAATAAAACTACTTCCCAAATTACTGAAAAATATCATTGGACAAGAATTAAAGAAACTGTTGCTCAAGCTATAAAAAATTGTGAAGAATGTAAAGATGCATCAAGACCATCGAGTTCAAGTAAAAGATTGAAAAGGAATTATGATCAAATGTTGTCTAATACTATTAATAATAATAATAATAATAATACTAATAATAATAGTAATAGCAACAGTAATAATAGTTCTAGCCATAATACACCAATTTTACCTGCTGCTACTAACCTAAATCATCCTAATATGAATAATGATAATAATGCGACCACGAATAATTCTAATGAGAATGATACGAATAATGAAGTTACGAATAATAATAATAATGATAATAATGATAATGATACAGCTACTACTAACCACAACACCGACGATTTAAATGCTGCATTCCAATTTGAAAGTCATCACGATGAAGAAGATGATGATGCTTTATTGGGTGCGGCTGAATTGGCACAATTAGAAAATCATGCATTAATTGATACGAAACATGATAATACTATTGAGCATTATAGAGATGAGTATAATCATCATGCTCATGCACATCATCACCAACATCATCATCATCATCATGGACATAATGATCATGATACTCATGAAACTAATGGTGACTTGCATCATCATGAGCATATACAAAACGGGCATTTACAAGATAATCATATACAGGATGGCCATCATTTACAAAATGACCAAATCCAAGACGGTCAACATATGCAAGATAACCATCATTTACCAGATAATGTCAACCATTTAGATCACCATGATCAAGATTTTGCACCTCCGAATGACCATGATGATTCTCATCATACTACTCATTTAGAACATCATGTTAATGGAGATGAAATTGAAATAGCTAGAGCTTTGTTGCAAGCAAATAGTGAATCGCATCATCACAATGATTTCTTGTAATAATTTAAAAGAAAAACAAAAAAAATAATAAAAATAATAATAAATCTTTGAAATAAATAATATTCTGAATATTTATATTAAATATTAGATCAATTTGATCATTGACCTATAAATAAATAGTGGGACCTAAAAATCATGATTAACAAAACTATTTCTTCTTCCACTAATCTTTTGATCATGTTTTTTCTTCTTTTTGTTTGAATTAACAACTCTATCCATTCTACTTTCCAACCCAGATACTTTTAATTGGAATGAATCAACTGCTTCCTCAACATCTCGTAATTTAGCATCCAACATTCTTGCCTCGTATGTTAATCTACTAGTAATAGCTTCAACATCATTTAACAAACTCTTAACGTTCTTTTCTTGAGCACAAACTTGTTCCAAATCATGATTCATATTTTCAACAGTATGATAAGCAGTAGCTAATCTTTTTGTAGCATTTTGTAAATCGTTATCAACATCATTCTTTGTATCATCTAGCTTTGCCAGTTCACCTTGTAATTTTTTACTAGAATCACAACATTGAGCATACCATCTTGACAATTCATAATCAGAACTAACTGGTTGATCATATCTATTAATTAAATCACAAACAACAGAAAATGAATGTGATCTTCTCAATTGATATTGTTTCATTCGTTTGGACAATTTTGCATTACAGAAATCTCGATTCATTGTTACTGCTGTTGATCTCGTATCACCATCAAAGAAACAATCAAATCCTAAACAACCTTCTGAATTAGATCGTCTTAGTGTACATTTGCTTGATTTTTTGGCGTTTATTTCTTCTACTTCTTGAGCCGCATGCGGCTCGTATTTTTCTTTCATATCTTTTTCAGCTTTATGAGCTGATGAACTGGTTGAGATTGATGAATTATGTTCTCCTTCTGATAATAAATTATCATACTCACTATGACCATTAGATTGATCAGTTTGATAACCTGATGCGAGACCATTTGACGTTAAGGTGTTTTGATAAGTTGATGCAGCTGCTGATGAGGTTCTAGATTTGGATCTTTCACTCGTTGATGATGGATACATGTATTTTCTTAATCTCATTCGACCTCTTCGTTTAGACTGTGGTGGTGATCCAGGTGCGCTAGAAGTTCCATTACTATTAGGCTGTTGATAATGCTCTAGTTGATATTGTGATTGCTTTTCTGGTGTGTAAGGTTGAGGAACATCACTAACATCTTCAATAAACTCCTCTTCATCTCTACCTCTATTATTATTATTATTATTGTATCCTCTAAATTTTGAAACACCATACCGGATAGCATCATCAGTCTTTTGTTTTTGACTTGTTACTGTTTTCATCATTGCACGTTTCAAATCTCTACTACTACTAGTAATACCACCACTACCACTTGCATTATTATTAGAATTCGGATTTGGTGAATCATTATTATTTGTACCAGTTGGGAAAGTTGAAGCTGCATTGACTGAAGAAATAACTGCAGGGTCAACTGCAGAATAAAAGAAATGGCCCATACCAGAATTAACATCTCTTGGAGTACCTTTCCCTAACCATAAATACCTTGACCTTGCACCTTGAACATTACTGGGTAGTTTATCTATATCCAATGATTCAATATCTGCCAATGTAAGTACTTGCTTCCCAGATACTTCTTTCATTGTGCTTTTAACCATACCAAAAAAATCCCCACCTGAACTACCACTACCTTGTTGACTAAATTTATAATCTGTCAACATATAAATTCGTTCTTGAGTTTCATCATCTAATCGTTTCGTTTTATTTAAATGTTCATGTTTTTGAAATGATCTAATACTTTCTATAAAATATGGTGCATCAAATGGATCTTTTGGTAACTTATTTATACCAATAACTGAGCCTATTCGAATTTTATTACCAATAAGAAACCCAATAATTGATGAAACAGTCATTGGACCTAATAGCCCATCTTTTGGCTTTGTATGATGTCTAATTTGCCCCCATTTATCCCACCATTGATTAATCGCTTCTATAGTTTTATTACAAATTAACCCATCAACAAATCTAGGATCTAATAAATTACAATAAAATAAAACAATTTGTACCAGTGTTGCTAGTTCCCGTGCTGCAAAAGTAATAGGAACACTAACATGGGTTTTGAATAATTGTCTAAATTTATCTTCACAAGCATTTGATGGTGGTGCAATATTTAAAACCAATCTACCACCACATCCTGTTCTTCTTAAATTTTCATTTGCATAAAATAAATCCCATGCTTGTCGAATATTACCGTTTGGAATAGGAACTAAATTTAAATTTGACGGAAAACTACTTAAATTGGTAACGTATAATAATCCATGTTCAGTTTCTTTAGGTCTTAAATGTAATTTTGTTAATTCATCAATATATTCTCTTGTTCTTTTTGTCCATTTGGCAGAATCCTTCGGAATTTCAACAACAGTTACCGTAATTTCATGCTGAGGGTTACCTGTGAAAGTTGTGATACAAGTATTTAATTTTCTGTCACATGTCCATTGTTCAACAATATATAACTCATACCCTTGAACCTTTAATTCCACATTGGATAGTTTACATCCGTTTTCGTTAGTAATGATTTCGGCAGCTTTATAATCACTGAATAAATAATTGACCGTTTCATAGTACGGTACTGATGCAGTATTAAATTGATTTGATTGTTCATTATTGATATCCTTATCTTGATGGTGTGGATACTGATGATGATGATGATGATGATGATGCAAATGCGGATGAGGTGGAATATGATGATGGTGGTGATGTTCTTTATCTTTGTTGTTACTGTTAGTATTCATTGTATTTACCCCCTTCTTCTCACTCATCTGTGTATTATTCAGTACCCCATCGTTAGTATCGCTATTTATATGATTATTATTGGTATTTTTATTAGGAGGATTTTTGGATGATGATGGTGCTGATGGTGATTTTGGAAACGATGGGGTCTCTATAGGATAATAATGGTTTCCAAAATATATTTTTGCTAATGTATTCACTTTGGCCTGTTGTATTTAAAGAGAGTCTAGTATTTACCCTCTTTATATTCTATTCTATTTGTAGTGTCGAGCCGATAAAATGTTATAAATCAAGAAAAAAGGAGTTGAGTAAAAAAAAAAAAAAAAAGGTCTTTTGTGTCTTATAATTACGGGTATGATTTCTGTCTGCATACTAAGCTTGCGCTGCGCCAATTTCTGAGTGTAAAAAATATGTTGTACACGATAGTTTGTGTGATAATAAAATTTTAGCACACGCTTACATTTTGTTAATTTTATTTCATTATAATAAACTTGATTCTTCCACTAAATTTTTGCTTAATGAACTTGAACCTTGATTTCGCCATCAAGACGTTAATAATTTCGTTAGAGGAAAATGGTTAAATAAGTATGGGTGAAGCACCGTGCAAATTTGGGACATTGGTCGTTTCATGGGCCTATATATCGTTGAGGGAATTATCAATGCACGTTTTTAGGGATAGTAGTTTAAAAATTAGGTTTTGTCGGCAGAGGTTTTCTCATCCAGATGAATTACCTTTCTTTTTTTTTTTTTTTTATCGACATGTTATACTTTTAGCATATTTCAGCCAGATGTAGTGATCACACTATATAAAATTTATACCGACAGTTTAGCAGTGGTATATTGCAATAGCTCAGTTTTGATTCAACTTTACCAATACAGTGGATTCGGAAACCTACTTATCACTTTAGATCTACCCCAAGCTTAAAGAGCTTTACAACGTTAATCCCTGAGTAGCAGAAATTATATGACTATCAAAGCAGGCTTTCAGGTCAGGTATTGCTGGTATAGACCACATCTTATATTCATGGTGCTAAAAAAAGGTGAAATTTCAACCTCGATTTACTAAAGTATGTCATCGCAAGGCTGATATTTAATGCATTTTACGATTTGGATCCTTCGGATGTCAAATTTGTGTTATTCCATCATAAAAATTTATGCTTCACTAACAGTCTCCAGGTGGTAAATATTCAGTGCTCATGCGAATCGATAATGTATTTATACTGGCTGACTAGTCATGAGTAGTGTGAACTTTAGTGGCTTGTGATGGGCCTCAATCTGTTTAGATTTTAAAATCTTTATTACGTTAGGTATTCTCACTTTTTTGTATACAGCAGGGATATAGCTAGGTTTAATTCACTTAAATTTTTTCTCCACCAGGATTGCCTATGCAGGAGCGTTGAATCCCACAGACTAATCAATACGATTATCGGTTGCTCAAGATGGTTTGAAATGGCCGTTATCCGAAATTAATTAGCTGCTGCACAAGCTTTAAGCTATCGAAGTTTTCTATACGTACATAATAAGATCTTTAGCTAATAATCGAATCTGTAGGTATATATATACAGCATTTATATATGATGCCATTTTGTTTATACTTGCGACGTAGAAATAGTACCGATATTCTGCAGGTGTATATCGATCCATTGCAAAGACTCCGAATGTCAAATTGATATAAATTTTAGTCTAATATTTAATTAAGACCTACAATTTCGAACCTAAGCTCAATTGCCATACCTGGATTGATATAATCTGATATCTTACAGTAAGAATGTATCCAGCAAATTAGATCTCGACACGTATGCTTGATAGGTCAATCGCAAATAGGCTTATATATCACATACATGCATATGAGATCCAACTTTCAATAATATAAATCCCCTCAAATTATCACTTAGTAACCTTGTAGATATATGATTAAGTTGTATGATATATCAGGGGGCAAAAGTTATTATAAATATTAACCAACTCTAAAAGATTATATATTCTACTATCTTTTTAGTGAGTGGTCTTAAATGATTATACATGGATACTATTATACATAGCCATGGCTCTTTATAAATTTAATTAGTTGTTATATTATGGTATTCTGAGCAGTTACTTAGTATCTCTAATATCATGTTTAGCAAATGATTGAACATCGAAGCTACTCCTCCGTAATTAAGCACACCATAAAGTTATCTGATTAATCAATGATTCACTTAAAATTGAAGTCCCACCGTAAACTCCGTTTTGCCATGGTCATAATTCTCATTAAAGGTCAAAGCGCTGACGTAACGTTTTACTTTTCGATCATTCAAAGTCGGCGGTCCAGCTTTCATACACCCCCGACCCGGCACTCTTAAAGCTTTTCTTTTTTATTTTTTAAGCTCATCGCGTTGCTGAGTTTCTCAAGCAGTGATAGTGGAACAGATTTTGATCGGATAAGGCTAGCTCCCACAAGCGCTAGTCAATGTAGCGTGCACCGCTTTTTGCTGAAATTTTACGTGTTTGTACAACGCTTAAACTAACACAGCTTCAAGCGCAGTAACCATGCTTGAGTGAGTGAGAAAAGTTTAATGTGTTGTCATGTTAAAACGTTACCTCCCGCAGCGCACCGACCATTACTGCAATTTGTATCTTTTTTTTTTTTTCAACACTTGTTAAATTTCAATTAATTGATACTACGAGAAAAATATTCTACTAACTTTTGCGATAAATACAATAATTCTACTCGAGTATTTGCTAAATTATTATTCAGTTCAACTATAATAACGAACAGAAAATAAAATGAGTAGTGACAGCAAAGAGGCGATTTTCCGTATGTTATGATACTCACTTATTCATCAAAGCTTGATAAAAAAAAAACTAACAAGTAATAGGGTCAGCGGATATGTCGCTGGTACAATTATATGTAGCATCAGAAATTGGTCGAGAAGTTGTGTCAACGTTAGGAGATTTGGGTATAATTCAACTAAGAGATGTACGTGATATAAATAAAATAAAGAGAGAGAAAGAATATACTGACATAATAGCTTAATCAAGATCTCAGTTTATTTCAGAGATCTTTCGTGGGGGAGATAAGAAGAGTATCAGATATTGAAACGAAACTGCGTATGTATTTTCAAATAAAACAGAAAATAAACTAACAATGGGGTAGATTATTTACATACACAAATTGAACGATTTAATGTGAAATTATCATCACCACCAGAAGATTTATTACCTATGCAATCAACATCACAGATCGATGAATTGATAGAGAAAATTACACTATTTGAATCAAGAGTTAAAGAAATGACTGCAAGTTATGATCAATTACATGATCGACAATTAGCATTATATAAAAAACGAGCCGTTATTCTAAGTAGTGGTGCATTTTTTGATAAAAACAATCAGAACCCTTCTAATGTTAGAACAAGTTTAGATGTACACATTGATGCAGATGATGATGACGCACCATTATTATCAAGAGTTGAAGAAGGGATGAATAATCGTGCAAGTATAGATAGAAATAATATTGCTGCATTAAATATTCAGTTTGTTGCAGGGGTATTGGATCACAAAAAAATTGGTGCATTAGAAAGAATTTTATGGAGAACTTTAAGAGGGAATTTATTAATGGAACATTTCCCAATTGATGAAAAAGAATTAGATGGTAAAGATGTATTTATTGTATTTGGTCATGGTCAAGGGATTGTTGACAAAATTACTAGAATCTGTGAATCTATGGGTGCTAATTTACATACAGTTGATCCAGATTGGAATACAAGACGAGAAGTTGTTACAGATGTAAATTTCCAGTTGGAAGAAATTGATCATGTTGTATCAAATACTGAAACTACATTACAAACAGAATTAGCATTAATTGCATCACAATATCCAATCTGGAAAATCATGTTGGGTAAAGAAAAATCAATATATGGTGCATTAAATTTATTTAATTATGATCAGTCAAGAAAAGTTTTGATAGGTGAAGGTTGGATCCCAAGTGATGAATTGAATAATTTAAAAACTTCATTAAGAAATGTTACAGATAATGCAAATGTATCAACAGCATCAGTTGTAAATGAGCTTAAAACAAATAGAACACCACCAACTTATCATCGAACAAATAAATTCACTGGAGCATTTCAATCAATTGTTGATGCATATGGTATTTCAAGCTATCAAGAAATTAATCCAGGTCTAGCAACAATTGTTACATTCCCATTCATGTTCGCTATTA
The DNA here is from genome assembly GCA_030579975.1 of Blastobotrys buckinghamii (nom. inval.). NCBI lineage: Eukaryota > Fungi > Ascomycota > Dipodascomycetes > Dipodascales > Trichomonascaceae > Blastobotrys > Blastobotrys buckinghamii (nom. inval.). Next base: position 82,434 of record JAKTSB010000028.1, read on the forward strand.
TGTTTGGCGATTTAGGTCATGGGATTGTTTTATCATTAGCAGCAGGAGTATTAGTATGGAAAGAAAAAACTTTGGATAAAATGGAAAAAGGGGAAATTTTTGATATGGCATATCAAGGTAGATATGTTTTGTTATTAATGGGTGTATTTTCAATGTACACTGGGTTTATTTATAATGATATTTTTTCTTTTGCAATGACTTTATTTAAAAGTGGATGGGAATATCCAAAAAAATGGGAAGTTGGCGAAACCATTGTTGCTAAACAAGTGGGGACCTATAAAATTGGTATAGATCCAGCATGGCATGGTACTGATAATTCTTTATTATTTGGTAATTCATATAAAATGAAATTGTCAATTTTAATGGGCTATTGTCATATGTTGTATAATTTTATGTTTTCTTTAATGAATGCAAGATTTTTTAAAAGACCAATTGATATTTGGGGAAATTTTGTACCAGGTTTATTATTTATGAATAGTATTTTTGGTTATTTATCATTAACAATTTTATATAAATGGAGTGTTGATTGGTTTGCAATTGAAAAACAACCACCAGGTTTATTAAATATGCTAATTAATATGTTTTTATCACCTGGGAGAATTGATGATCAATTATATCCAGGTCAAGCATTTGTTCAAATTGTATTAGTTTTTATTGCTTTAATTTGTGTTCCATGGTTATTATTAATGAAACCATTATATTTAAGAAAAGAGCATAATAGAGCTAGAGATCAAGGTTATGAAAGTGTTGAACATCAAGAAAGAGAATATGATATGAATGAAATGGAAGAAGAAGCAGGTGAAGATTTAGTTATTCAAGATTTTGCAGAAGTTGATAATAAACATGAATATAACTTTGGTGATATTGTTATTCATCAAGTTATTCATACTATTGAATTTTGTTTAAATTGTATTAGTCATACAGCAAGTTATTTAAGATTATGGGCATTAAGTTTAGCTCATAATCAATTATCATCAGTTTTATGGAATATGACAATTTCTGGCGCATTTGGTGTTCATGGTGCTAAAGGGGTAGCTATGACCGTTATTCTGTTTGGTATGTGGTTCACTTTCACTTGTGTTATTTTGATTGCAATGGAAGGTACTTCTGCAATGCTACATTCTTTACGGTTACATTGGGTTGAAGCAATGTCCAAATTCTTTGAAGGTGAAGGTTATGCATATCAACCTTTTTCTTTTAAAGATTTAGCAAAGTAATTTTGACAAGAAGAGATTGAAAGAATATAAAAACATTGTAATTTATAGATATATCAAGTTATTGCGCTTAAATGCTTTTTTTCGAATTGTAGGTTGATATACAGTTTTGTAAAGCTAGGATGCTTATATGAATATACTTATTCTCAAGTAAGGCGAAACATGCGGCTCAAAGATAAGTAAGAAAATTTCACATTGACCTTTTATAATCCTTTTATCATTATCATTTCTATGCTGGTTGAAAGATAACTAGTTTATACAAAATATCTTTGTATTTTTTTCAATATATTTATAACTTCCATTCATAATTAGAAATCCTGTTGGAACGATTGATAGAATTCCTATACTTAACATGACTCGATAGATCAAAATTTAATTATAACCAAAATTAAAAAGGTACAACACCCTTCAAGCGTGTACTACCGGCAATATGGATAAAATCGATAATCAAGCAGAGGGATCTCAAATCCAAAACATTTGTTTAAGCCTAGACTTGTAGGCTTTAAAATGTTGGCAGAAATTTGAATCCATCCGCCTTTATTTTATAAATTTGCAATTCTACATAATTTTTATTAGATCTGAATGGTATTACCGGGTCTTTTATTCTTACTAGATATTATACAAGCTAGTATTCCATCAATTTTGTGGTCCAAACTATTCGGGTTTTGTTGTATTATTTATGCATAGAATAGATCACCAAAAAATATTCCCAAAGCTTAAATAAAAAACCACGCTTTCCTCGATCCTGACAAAGATAAACAAAACTTTACAACACCAAAATTTAAAAAAAATAAACACTCAAAATTAATACTACCACACTAATAATTACTAAAAACCAAACCCAGCCATTTTTCAGTTCAAAACCAACCACCCATTAGCATTCAATCTTATATTGCACCATCAGTAAAACCACTCAAAAGTAATAGTCTATAATAATGAGTATAGCAAAGGATAAAGAAGCAAGAAAACGCGACGCAATAGAGGTTCTTCTAAGTAAACCCCCCATGATACAAAAATCAGGGATTTCACAGCTTCGGTATCAAGTATTAGTAGATGGGTTAACACCAACAGGCCCCAATGGTCAATGTAGTTACAGACAATACATCTGGTCAGTACTTCTTAGATGCCCACCAACTAAATCATCCCATTATTTCAATTTAATTAAAAAAGGTCCATGCTCAGTATACTCAAAAATTAGGAATGATACTTTTAGAACATTAACAAAGGACACGTCGTTTCAAAGAAAAGTTAGCGAACAAAGTTTGATAAGAATGTTGAATAGTTTTGCATGGAAGATGAGTGAAGATGGTGGTCAAACTAGTTGTACTTATGTTCAAGGAATGAATGTTTTGGCAGCTCCTTTTTTATATGTTTGCAAAACTGAATCACAAGCTTTTTATTTATTTGATACGTTACTAAGTAGGGATTGTCCTTTATATATCCAATCAGCATTACAAGGTGTACATACAGGATTAAAATTAGTGGATATCTGTTTGGAAATTATTGATCCAAAGTTATATGAATATTTAAAGAGTAAATACCTAACGGCAGAGTTGTATGCATTTGCTAGTGTATTGACTCTATCTGCATGTACACCTCCATTAAATGAAGTGTTGATTTTATGGGATTTTATGTTTGCTTATGGTGTTCATATGAATATTTTATTTGTTATTGCACAATTAAATCTTATGAGAGAAAAAATTCTAAATTCTCATAGTCCAATTCAATTACTACGAAACTTCCCATCTTTGAAAGCTCAACAGATTATTAAACTGGGAATTAGTTTTGTGGCTAGATTACCTGATGAAGTATATGATTTGGTAGCTAGACATACTTTTGATCCAAATGTACCTCAACAATTAGCATATTATCAACAACAACAACGAAGATTATAGTATTTCCAAGTTATCATAAGTTTTTGGATGATGGATAATTTTTTTTTATAAAAAAAAAAAAAAAATTTCATTTATTAAATAACTAATTAAATAATTTATAATAACTTAAGAAATAATAATAATAGTTTCTAGAACACACCTAGTTCAAAATTCTTTGTTGGATAATATGATGCAATTATAGTTCGATCATTGAATTTTCTGCCATGGAATGCTTTGAAGGCATTGCGGCCTGCTTCTTGTTCTTTAAATTTAACAAAAATTTTCCCCAAACCTGGCGTTTGTAATGTAATAGTAGTTGTAACTCTACCAACAGTACCTTTTGCAGGTCTCGGAATAACTAATTTATCAACTTCACCATATTTTTCACATTCCATCAAAACATCTTCTTCAATTTCTCCATATTCTTGATCATTTGCTAGTTCTTCATCTGTAACCATGTTAAATAATTGTAAAATTTCATTAGGATAATTTTCTTCAGTTTCTTCATTTGCTGCTTTGACCAATTCTCTTATATTTCTTTCACACAATTTAATCAATTTTGAATTCATAATTGGTCCATCTGTACATTTGAAAACTCTTAATGCTTTACCACCAACATCTAATCCATTAAATGCACTAGACGCCTCGGTTGATTCAGAGTCTTTGAATTTTAAAAATGCAATACCTCTTGGGTCATTATTTTTGGTTCTAACAAATCTAAAACTTTCAATTTCCCCCAATTCACCAAACATTTCTTTCAATTGCTCTTCTTCAAGTGCTGATGATATATTTGCAATTGCTAATTTATTTGGATCGTCTGGTACAGTTATAACATCATCAGCTTCTTCAGGCTCATATTCTGGTATAATATAATCTGCTGGTCTATCAACCTGTAGTGTTCCTAATGATTCATTATTTTCATCAATAATTGTTCCTGATAATGCTACAGCTATTGTTGCTAGTTCTTTTGTAACAAAATCAATTTGTACTGTTCCTTTTTCTTTAGTTTCTCTTGACTGTGATATAATTAAGCCCTTATTATCTTCTTCTAATTTTGTATCACTCATATATTCTTTAAAAAATTGAATTAAATCATTTCTCAATACTTTCAAAGGATTATACCCTGATACTAACACACGTTTTGCTGCCTTTGATTTACTTGGTTTTAAGATATCATCATCAGTATTTTGAAACAATGCAGAAATACTTTTAAAAGTCCCATCATCATTAATCATTTTCGATAATTTCTTTTCATCCAATTGTTTTGGGTTATTAGGAGACGGGAATAATCCACTTAATTTCGCTCTTTCAACTGTAACACTTTCGAATCCTCGTGGCTTTTTATCCCATAAAGAATATTCTCTCTTTCTTTCATTGATCGGTATTACGTTTGTTAAATCTGCTGGTGGCGATCTACCTCGCTTTGTTGATCTCCATGGACTAATGCTTCGCTGTCTTGTTCGTCCACCTCCTCTCCCACCACCACCACCTCCTCCTCTACCTCTATATCGATCATTTCGTTGTTCTCGTCTTCTTTCATTATCTCTTCTGTCTCGATCTCTGTCTCTTCTATCATTTGAATGTCGATCATCCCGTCTATGATCTCTTCTGTCACTTTCTCTTGGATAGTCTAAGTGACTAAATTGTCCTCCACCACCACTTCTCCTTCTTTCCCGATCTCGTGGTGGTCCTCTTCTATCCCTATTACCATCTCTCTCTCTTGAATCTCTGAAATCCCTATTATCCCTTGAGTCTCGAAAATCACGACTATCTCGTCTATTATCTACATGAGGTGGACGTCTATAATCCCTTTCTCTTTCTCTAGGTCGTTCACCTCTTCGATTATCTCTATCATCTTGTCGACTATAATCTCGCTCTCTTCTGTATTCCCTATCTCTTTCTCTATCATCATGTCGTCGATTTCCACCTCCGCCATATCCATCATCCCTAGGTCTCCTATCTAGTTCATGGTTAGTATTATCTTTACGATTTCCATTATTCATACCTTGATCTGAATCCATAGGCAAACGATCGCCTTCTCTACTCATCTCTATAACTTAGAAGATGGTTTTAAAACTTTAAACTTTAGTGTTTTTTAAATAAACGTGGTAAAAAAAAAAATCTCTCTCTCAATTGGTTCTTATCTTTTTAGAAAAAACTTATCTCGATTGTATATTTATCACCTTAACCACTATCAGAATTATTCACAAACTGATTCTTTCGAACTCAACTTATAATAACTAGTAATATTTTAAGCTAATAAACTAATAACCAATCGCGTATGATGTTGTATGCTTTATAGTATAAAAAAACAATAAAAATAAATAATATGACGTTTTTTTTTTTTGTGTCGTGAATGAATTAAATGTTTTTGTGTGTGGGAAGAATTTTTTTGGGGCTTTTTTTTTTTATTTCTGCAAGTGTGAAAAAAATTCTTGACAGTTTAAAAATTGGTACACCTAATAGTATGATTTCCCGCCACGGAAATCTAGTTTGACCGTGTGTTAGTGATAATGGCGCATTGAATCTTAAACACAAAGCCTAGGACAAAAGGATTACGATATATAAGGTTACCCGGAGGACACCAATTTTTATCTTGTTATAGTGAAGCTAATCTAAAGGCGTGTTTTTGTGCTTTTACGTTACTTTTTGGGTATCAATAAATACGTTGAAAAATTGGCTTTTAAGGATGATACTGAGATTGGGACGTGATGATACTGAGACGTGCTGTCTATGAAGTTTGATTAGTCTGCTGTATTTATTGCTCTTAATTATTGAATAATATAGTAAATAAAAACTGGAGAATTAGGCCATTAACAAGATGAGATGGTTTAATTTGATATTCTTGGCTAACTGTATATTCTATTATGTCTAAAGCAGGAATTGCAGCCTATTATAAGAGCCAGTAAACTATTATGAAGTTAGCAATATCCAAGAGATTACTAGGGCTATTAATAACCAATGGGGTACCCAAAGTAGGTTGTAATATATATATTAACTGATAAATTATGTATATATTAAAAAAAAGTGTTATCTCTAGTAAATAAAAAATTGGTATAGGAATTGCGTTAATTGGTTACTTCACTTTTGCATTATACTAAATTTTCCAGGTATACGTATACATACTTAAGATAGTTGTTAATTGTCGCTATGAGCACCGGTGTAGATATATATTTGATAGACAATCCATTTCTATATATATGTTCTTTATAATAATAATGCATAATTTAGCCTACTTTGTTAAGTTATCGCTAGTAGCAGTATATATATATCAAACTATTTTAATTTATTATAAGCTCTTGCTTATAATATATATATATTAAATATGTTAGTGGGATATTATACTAGTATTTAATGTCGTTTATATAGGATATACCTACTCACATACGTACCGTTTCACAATATATTTTACCATCAAATTTGAAAGCTAGCATCGCATCGATCTGTTCATCCATACATGTAATTTAGTGTCAGGCTTCAGCCGCAGGTAGCAAACTTGAATCTGAATTCAAGTCTACTCATTTGGGGCTTACTTTTCTTCCAATTGAAAGTGTATTATGATACAATCAATTTGCTTTTCAGCCACGATTGATAAGAAATCTTCAGCCGCACTTTCTATAGCAATTGCTTAAGGTTTGGCAATATAGTTGTGTACTTACATCATTGTTATTATATCCAGTATTACGCTTTTTATAATCTGTAGGACAAATATTATCATACAAATTATGAACTTATATATTATAATGGTAGTGTAGCAGCAAGCCTATCTCTGAACCTTAGCACCTTTAGGTCTCTCAGCCAAAAGGAAATATAGTATACTATAGCTATAGCATATCGAATTATTGCTCGAAGCCTTCATTATATAGCTGTAACATTTTCAATACGCTTAGGCAAGGTCCAGAATCTCCAATATCTAGATATATATATATATGATACAATTTAGATATTTGGTCATATCAGTTGCAGGTCATATTTACTTAATTATAAGTACGCGCCATGTAATTGAAGATCTGGACAGAACAATTCATTATCGAATTTTAAGAATATTATGAATTCTTAGCATATGATATTAGATATTTTGTTTAAAATTGAGCTTGACGAACAACAAGTTTGAACTCTCATATATATATATATAGCTATCAATTGCTTAGGTTGGCTATAAATTCTGGAAGATTTACTTATATACATTCTAAAATCGCAAAAGAATGCAAAACAACGACAAGAAATTTTTCAAACTATAAAAATTTGAAATGTATAAGTCCATGGCATTCCATTGTATCCCGTTTTCTCCTCCTTATCGAGTGATTGATAAAAAATGTTTTGTTATTTAAAGCTTAATCAGGTTAACTTCAAATTGTAGTAAACTTGAAGCTCTACAAGCACATTTAAAACCCCAGATCGACACCCAAATCTATCATTATTCGTTTTAAAAGTTCTACTATATCCGATACATATAGTGACCCCATGGAGGACAGTACTTTCTATATATATCTATATTGAGATCGGCATTAATTTAAATATAAGACATCTAATGTCTCATCTTAAATCGAAGTCTCGAAATCCGGATGAAATTGTGAATCATGATGAGATCAGTGGATTTTTACAATTCCTCAAAAGCACTACCACTTGCTACAACAATTATCGGATTAGTTGAACTACAGCGTATCCGATATTAATGACGATTATTGATTACATTGTAATTGTTAAGAAGCCGTGCTGGATATGATTCTGTAGAATTAATTCTACAAGTTTAAGGCAGTAAAAATCCCAGAAGGTATTTTGTAATTACAGTAGGGCTGTTAATTATAGTAGTTTGGAGGTACTTTGATATTGGGATGGTTACGGTATAGACTTTGGATTGCGATCAAATGAATGCGTATATACATGCGATGCCGGTGTTTGCTACAATGATAATTTGGGTTAGTGTTTCAATTAAAGGATTTGTAATTTTTACACGATATGTAGGGAAATCATGAACTATACTACAATTATAATAAAACTGAAATGAATTTGATCATAATTTCAAATTTAATTATTTGTATTAAAAACTAATATATATTTACAATTGTACTTCTAAAAAGTTTTTCAGAACTAGTATATCGTAGGTTAATAAATATATGTGGTCCAGCGGTCTTAAAAAGTTGTTTAATTTTCAGTATTTAACCATGGTGTACAGATAAGTTCTGTAGTTATGGACCACTGTTGCGCTCTGGGATGAAGTATACATGCACATGTAAATTTGATTAAAATAAGTAACAAGTAATAAGCTAAATCGTTGATTCTATGTTATTGGTAGCCCATGTTCGCTTAAAACATCATACCCATTAGACAACAAAGTCTGTTGAAAATCATATAACCTTCTTCTCCCCTCGTTTGTACACAACATTTTACACATATTTTCAACATTACTTGGGTTATTATCAGCAGAATAAATCTTACTATTCATCAAAAATGATGAGAATTCTAAATAACACATCATAACCCTGGGATCTTTTATAGCCTTTTTGAAATCTGGACTACTCATTGATGTTAAAATTTTGAAACTTACAAGTCCTAGAGGTGTGGCTGAACTATCTATTGAAGATGATGATTTAGATAATGACTGATGTCGGACATGCTTGGATGTATTATTAGATGCAAAGTTATTGTTAGTATTGTTAGTAGATGCAGAATTTGAAATATTAATATTCATTTGTAACGGCTCTCTTGGTTGATCTATAGGTAGTGGGGGTGGTGCATGGATTGAGTTGCTTGGCGATGGCGGAGGTCCAAAATGGGTTGGTCTTCTGTAATAAAGTGCGGTTTCCGGTTGATGACATTCCATAGTAAACATTACCTTTAAAATCGCACTCTTGATAGTTATCAGAAGCTATATATCAAAAACAATATGTGCGATGAATAGTATTCTTGATCAATAAATTTTAATGAAAGTGAGAGGATCTTCACGGATATTTATATTTTCAAGTTTTGAGCCGACGCTAATGTTGCTAAGCCCTTTGGTCATTAATTCATACCCATGGAGAGGCTTCTATCATACTGCAGGCTCTATCCGATAAATTATTATGTGAGACAAGGTCTTAAAAAATTTTCTACTATGTGAAAAATAATTATTGTATTTCTTTTTAAAAACTACATTGAAAGCAATCACCATCCAAAAAAAATTGATAAAATACATAATGCAGGTCTCTTTATTGTATTCAATTAGATCTTTGTAAATGAACAAATAATCCTGTGGAAGTTTTGTTCCCATTTTGAGCCCATAATAACGAAAAACAAAGCTAGGACTAAAAAATATTAATACAATAAATAAAGTTTTTCTATGGTTCTACTGTAATGTGGTAGTAAAACAAGCTGGGGAAAGAGCAGATCTTCTATAGATTGGTCGTATAAGAAAAAAGACAGTATCATCCTGTACTTTACGTTAGGTTAAGAAGACACCTGTAAAGTTTTTTCATCCTGAACTAAGATCAGAGCTGATAAATAACGGTTTGCGACTATTTTGGTAATTTTTAAGATTGCTATTCATTTGACTTTGATTTGAAATTCATGGGCTGCAGCTGCAGATGTAGCCATGCGTTATAACCCTCGAGTATACTAAGATTTTAACTTATGATTTAATTTTTACACACCCTTGAAAAATGGGGCTTGTGAGTGAGTTGTTCTCACAATTTAGTATTAGTTCCCAGGATGAATTGTACATATCTGCTGTACAATACAATCAGGCTACTTGTAGGTATAGAATCAAAATAATGGTGTCAATAGATGATTTTACAACAATATTAATAGAAGTGTGGCTTTTGCACTTTAAATTCTATTGGGTTTTTTTTACTCTAATAGAGTCACTTAAGATATAGTAAGAACTAGACGATTTAAAATATGTGTTTATAACCTTATTAACTTAAACCTATAGAAAAAAGTGAGCCTGGTGTTTAAACATTATTAAACTTTGGTATCTATAGATCTCGTTTTGAACCTGGGTGCCCAGAATTCGGTAATTTGTGTCATTTTTTGACACTGACATGGAGCACCATGGTTCATATTACTTATATATCGTTTTAATACAAAAAAGCTAGTCTTTGTCATATCAATTTCAAGATACATCGACTATACCTTCTAGTTCAGAATGTTGTATTTCAATAACAATACCAGCTTGTCATGAGATGTATCAATATTTGGTAAAAAATTCGTAATCAATCCCTATTTTAATTGATTATACTCAAATGTTGAATCTGATGCTTTTTATGAAGTAGTAGCAACTTAACCGTTATTGAATTTATAAGCATAATCAGCACAAGTTATAAGCCATATGTTCAGCTTCATTAATGCGTGTGTATCATAACTGTCCAAACAAAGTAAACTAGCATTAGTAGTTCATGCAATAAGGTTTTTGGTTTCATCTTTGTGTTGTGTACGGGTTGTTCTAGTTAACAAATAATATAAATTCCAGCACATGTGCAGTTGAAAATGCCCATAATCCATCAATTTTAACAACTATTGATAAATAAGATATTATAAAAGCAAGTTACAGGTGCTACTGCCGTAGATAGCCAAATTTCAATTACTGTAAAGTAAATAAGGCAGGATCACTATAGGGATTAATTGTTGGATGCACTTTAATTCTAGGCATTGTAGAACTCGATAGATCAACAAATTATTCGGCTAACTCCCGAACTTACTTGATTACAAAAGTCCGATGTTAATGGAAAAATTAAATAATAAATCCATCAGCACTAACTAATGTAATATTGCTGTTAGCCATTTTCTACAGTAGTTCTTATCAAAAACATCTATCCTGTCTTTCAAAATTTTAAATTAAGCTATATCAAGTTAGTCTGCTATTAGTTTTACAATCCGTAGGGCTAAGGATGTGCAGTTGCATATGAAGTTTATCAATCCTATCAAAATTTAACTACAAAAATAGAATATATATAATAAATTATACAATCAAGCTAGTGATTCATAGATTTTAATTACGAATAAAATATGAACAAGATAGTCCCAATTTCTATAAAAGCTTATTAAAAAATTGGGAAACTTCCTTTTTCAGAAGAATTCAATAATTATAAAAAACTGATCTTTGAAACCTCAAACGAGATCCATCACGCCCTAGTTTACTGGTGATCCATTGAATAAGGATAATTGCAACTTAAGGGAGGGGAAAATTTCTTCTAGAGCTGTAAATGTTTTTTAGGTACAGTATCACCAAACTCGACTTTCTTTCAAACCAAAAACTGACAAAACCGTTGAACAATAAGGATTCAAATCTAAGACAATTGCAATAGCAATTTAAGCATTATTACCATGCACTGAACTGGTAATTAAAACTGAGTCAGAGAATTTAAAATCTACCACACTGTACTATAGCAGCTGTAATTTCTTTCGGTTTGTTTCTGCAATTTACTTGACTTGAGAAAACGCGCTCTCATTAACTAAGCTTAACCCAGAATATTGGAGAATATGGAAGGTATATCCAGAGCTAACTAGGAATCTTGTCAATTTAGGGTTATTATCTATCAAATCAGTTGCCAAGTGCTATTTAAATACCATAGCAAATTTTAATTGATTTAAGGTCATTTTTCATGTAGCTAATACTTTGATAAGTGAAATTTGCAATTAATGCCAATTAATGTGGTGGCTAGAAGCTAATCAAAAAATGTTGTCATATTATTAAGAAGTTTTTCAAAAACTCAAGCGTGCTAGCTGCAAGGACATCATGATTTATGCCGGTGTTTACCAAGCGCCGACAGATAAAATTTTCAGAAGCAAAACTCCAAGCCGATGCTGCTGGGGTGATTACCAGCTTTAAATTTTCGTAACCCAGAGGGATTGTGTACGGTTTTGTAGCTTAATCACTGCAGTACCCTAGAGCCTTGAACTATTTGATCAATATATATCAACAGAAAATACGTACAATTGTAAGTTTGGCTTATTGCTGCAATCATAGGACTCTATTTTTATGATGTATCTGACATATCATTACAATCATCACAGTTCGGGGGCCTATATCAATGTAAAAAGCTGAATACTTTGTTGATAGATCGTAATATATCTAAACCCGTAATATTTGAGGAATATATATGGAATGAGCTTAATTCTGGGGTATATATTTCTTAGCATATGAGAATTGTAAACTAGATCCTATCCTGCAGTCTACTTATAAATTTGAATTGGATCTGTGCTCATTGATAGAAGCTTTAGAGGACAAATTAATCTTAGAGTCGTACTAAGCCAAGAAACATGGAAGGTACATGCAAGTCTACTGTGAACATCAAATAAAGCATATATACAGTATATACTTATGGATCCAAAATTTCCTTTAAAAATGATTATTGAGATATTATATATAGTAGCCAGAGTATCCAAATAAAAAAAAAAAAAAAAAAAAAAACTGACCAGGGTATAACTTAAAATTGATCAGCAGTATTTAAATTCTGAATTTGGAAATGGGAAACCGAATAATTATTCATAATAGCTTAGCTTACATACTTAGCCGGATAGACTTTCCATAGCCGAATTTTGATAGATCGATACTCATTGATTAAACATGGGCATTATCACATTTTAAGATTCAAATATGTATCAACTAAAAAGACCATAAATCAATCAACTTTCAAGGTACAATTCAATTATGGGAATCTATTGATCGCAAAGTTATATATAATAGCACATGCATATGGCTGTAAGTTAATGTCATGAACATTTTTTGGAATATTATCATAAGCCCTAAGTATACCCACGGAATATTGTAAAACTAGCTCGGTAACTTCATTTGATAACTGCTTGGCCGTGATACTAAGTATCAATGGCTACTCGATATCAGATTAATAAATTTATAATATTGCAAAGGACCAAAAGAAATTTAATTTGTGAATTTAAAATATAATTAATGTCAAACTTTTGGCCCACAAACGAAGTGCTATAAACACTGACCGTATACAAGTCTAGGGAATAAAAAGTCCTGATTAGGCATTTAGTTCACCAGTAATTGGTGTACATTCACCGTACGCTCTTTAGCTGTATATATATATGTTGCATACTAATTGTAACTAGATATTCTTACCCACATATAATTTTTGATAGGCCTTTAGGCAGGATAATGTTGATTCTGAATCTATCTGTAATAGTTAACATAGACTTAGAAAGGTTGAACCTTGAAAGCATTCATGTCCAGTTTTAAAGCCAGAAAAATCTGGTGATTCTTGAAAAAAAATTCCAAAACAAACCTACGGCTTACAAATCTCACTAGCCACAATAAAAAATCTGAGACATCCTAGTCATCACTTACAATCTTAAAGCTTTGTGCGGCAGTTTTCGGTAATGCCGCACATCAATTATTAAAGATAAGCTTAAATTCTTTAATCCTTTAAAGTATTGTAGACCTTTTTTTGATTACAGTATTAAGATGATTTTCCTTTTTTGGACGATAGTCAAAGCACGAGCCAAGAAGTCATTATCAATGATGATTAAGTAATGACTAATAAAAACATTCCAATATTATCCATGGACACAGAATGATCAAGAAAATACAAGTTAAAAATATAAACTAAACAAGTGAGGGACGGAATAGTTTAAAATAAATATATCTGTAGAAATCAACTCGGATTGAATAACCGAAATGTATAATGTGATATTAAAAAAAAAAGAATAAATAAATAAAATTAATAAGGTGACTTCTAAATATTATCAAACTGATAGACAAATCTATTGAGAAATGGCTCTTGAACAAACTCTAACCCATCTTCTTCTTCTCCAACTATATAACCTTCTATTATCAATGCAATCATAAACCCATTTTTCACCTGAATCAATCTCAGTAATATCATTTAATGATCTTTCTTCTACCCAGTCTTCAGGTTTATAATCACATTGCCAATGATCAGTAACAAATACCCATTCTTTTGGAGGTAAGACTTCACTCAATGATGTTGCACCCTTTGGAGACAATAAATCATTTCTTGTAGAATTTAAAATATAAGGATCATTAAAATAAATCGAATTTTTCCATTGATTAATTTCAGAATTATAATTTTGTAATTCAAAAATTTCAACTTCACGTTGTTCATGTGGTTCCACATTTTGAAATTCTAATCTTGAATAATCGTCAATTTTATCAAAACCATCATGATAAAAATCGTTTGCTTTTAAACTTATTTCTTCCAAATTAGGTAATTGTCTTGAATTGCTAACAGCTTCAGTAACAGTTAATGAATAAAACGGATGAGTAATTCCGATTGAAATCCAGCCAGTTAGTAAGAATAAAACTCTCCAAGGAGTATATAAATAAACATATTCACCAAAAAATGTTAATAAAATTGTCAAAACAATTAAAAACGAATAAATTATACTTGATCTTGATTCATCATCTTTAAAATATGCAAAATCATTCAAAAAATTTGATACTTTATCATAAAACTCTGCATAGTCATGCATGGAATTCTGAGTATCAACAATATTCAAATAAAATTCTCTGGACACTTCTGGTACTGGTTTCAGTAAACTTGGTTCTTTTAATGGTGGTCCCATAGCTGGTATTGGTAATGATTCTAATGATGTTGGTTCTGGAGGATGACGTTTCATATATGCAGGCACCATAATGCCAAATAATAAATAACATAATGGTAATACAAATATTAAATGAGGATTCAAACAAGTGAATGAATATATTGACATGGTTGATAAGGTTAATGAAGGTTGATGCCAGCTAATAACTTCCATTAAAAAATAATAACCTTCATATATTATACCAGATCTACTATTAAAACGTCGAAAGTTTTTACCCATTAAGTTCACACTAAAGGGGGGTCTATTTTTCTGTCTTCGAAGTCGTTGATCTAAAGATTCTTGTCCTAATGCTGTTGGTAATGCAGAAGAGACTAATCTATCAACTAGTTTATCTGCCAAGTTTGTTGTGTTAATGTTTGTGTTATTATGATTATTAGTTGATCCACTGTTACTATGATGGTGATGATGATGATGATGAGGATGAGAATGTGTATGAGTTGGAGGTGGTGATAATGGCTTTCTGTGGTTAATTATAGGTTCTATCGTATCAGTAGAAGAACTAGTATCTTTATCATCATGAATTAATCTATCCCATATTGTAGACATCTTTTTTTCCAAAATATATTACGATATTTTATATTCCTTGAAGAGATAGATAAAAATGTCTAATGGTGTCTTGTGAAATGAATCCCAAAATCTATGAAATTTAATTGCCTTTTAGTACTGTTGTGATAGTTT
Organism: Blastobotrys buckinghamii (nom. inval.); assembly: GCA_030579975.1. NCBI lineage: Eukaryota > Fungi > Ascomycota > Dipodascomycetes > Dipodascales > Trichomonascaceae > Blastobotrys > Blastobotrys buckinghamii (nom. inval.). Next base: position 97,762 of record JAKTSB010000028.1, read on the forward strand.
AAGCGGTGGAATTCCTCGGATAAAGGAAAAAAAAGATTGACAAAGCACACTTGAGCTCCCAAAATATTGGGTCTCGTGAACAGCACCTCGCGAGGCGCGCCATTTCAATCATCATCAAAATTGATCAAGTGGATAAAATTTCAATGATTCGAGAAAAAATAAATAAACACCAAAAAAAAAAAAAAATAAGAACAAATAACGACGCGTTTTGATACCCCTTTAGTACCACATAATAATATTAAAATGTCGATAGTGGAACTTCCAGATCCTCCAAAAGATTTAATTTCATGTTTAAAATTTTGTCCTCATGATCCAACAAAACTATTAGTAGCTTCATGGGATAATTCATTAAGATTATATGATGTTTATGAACAAAAATTATTATCAAGTATTCAATTTCGTGCACCATTATTAAACGCATGTTGGGGTGAAGGTGCGACTTGTTATGCAGCAGGATTAGAAAGAAGAGTTTATAAAGTTGATTTTGTATCAAATGAAAAAAGTATTATTGGTGAAGACCATGGTGGTGCGGTTCAAAGCTTAGTATATGATGAAACTACTCAAACAGTTATATCAGGTAGCTGGGATTGTACCTTACAACAAATAGATCCAGTATCAAATAAATCAAGATTTGTAGAGCTACCTGGGAAAGTGTATGCTATGGATATTAAAGGAAGGTATTTAATTGTTGGTATGTCAGAAAGACAATTTAATTTATATGATGTAAGGAATCTAAATGAGCCATTACAAAGACGTGAAAGTTCATTAAAATATCAAACCAGAACAGTTAGATGTTCACCTGACGGTAATGGATATGCAAGTACATCAATAGAAGGTCGAGTTGCAGTGGAATTTTTCGACCCATCACCAGAAATTCAAGAAAAAAAATATGCATTTAAATGCCATCGAATTGTTGATAAAGTTAATGGTATTGATACAGTTACTCCAGTTAATGCATTAGCATTTCATCCAAAATATGGTACCTTCTTTTCTGGTGGGTCAGATTGTGGGGTTTATTTATGGGATCATAAAGCTAAAAAGAGACTTAAAGCTTATTCGAAATTACAGTTATCTATCATGTCACTAGATTGCAATTCTGATGGTAGTTTATTAGCTATTGGCACAAGTGATGATTCTTATAGAGAAGATCCAGTAGATTCAGGTAACAAGCCAGCTACATCCGCTATTTATATAAGACAGTTAGCCCCCGATGAAGGGAAAAGTAAATTAGGTTAAAATACACAACAACAAAAAAAAACAAATACAAAAACTAGTAAAATAATAATAATAATAATCTATAAATCATCATGCTCGATGTTAGTTTCAATAGAAGTTGGTTTGGCAGTGTGTTGTGCAGCTGCATTACTCTTAGCAGTATCAATCAATTGTGCCAATTCTTTCAATCGATCTTCTCGTTGTTGTCTTTGTTTAGTGATCAGTTCATCTAATTCATTATTCTTTTTCTTTAATTTTGAAGAATCTTTTTCACTTTCAATTTCTTTTTCAAGTTTTGCAACTTGTTGTTTCATTTCTTCTTCATCTTCTAAACCTTTTGAAGCATATTCTTCAACCAATGATAATTGTTCACCAACTGGGCCATCCAAATCAACACCTGCAGCAGCTAACAATGCTCTAATTTGACCGATTTGACCAAAGTAATCATGAATAGCACTTTCTAAATCAATCTCTTTATTATCCCGTTTTTCTTCATTATCTTCTTTAGCACCCTTTTCAGCTTCCTCGTTGGTATCTTTTGTTGGTTTGGCTGTTTTAGTAGAAGTAGTGGAAGAAGAAGAAGAAGTAGTAATAGTAGTTTCTGGTTCAGCATTTGGATTATAGGATTTTTTAAACAATTCTAATGCCTTTTGTTTATCTAGAATTTCTTTCAAAGATGCTTTATCACTATCATAATCTAACCAATCTGAAAATTCTTCAGTCAATTTTTCTATTGCTTCTTCTGCGCCTTCTTCTAAATCACTTAGGAAATCTTTAACTCTATAAATTGCACCTTCTAAAGTATTTTTAGCTTCAGCTTTGGCATTCCGTTCAGTATCCGACCTATCCATTGATCTTAATCTACTGATAGCAGATTGTTTTGATGCATTACCCATTGGTCTAGAAGTTAAATATTTAGTTTTAATTGAAACTGGTTTTCTGAAAATCTTAGCTGGTCTTTCTTTGATAGTTGAAGTAGTAGCTGGCTCAGCAGTACTAGTAGATTCAGATGCAGTTTCACTATCAGTAGTAGATTCAGTAGATCCAATCGATTCACCAGATCCACTTGATTCGCCAGATTCAGTTGATTCAGATTTTTCACTAGATAAAGTAGATGAACTAGTTGATTCGGTAACAGTAGATTCAACAATAACATCTTTAGCTTTACATTTAGCATAAACATTCTTTAATTCAACAGTTCTACTATGAGTTAAAACGAATTCAGCTTCAACAACAACATCATCAATACATTCTTTTCTACTATCATTTTTAATATCATTAATAGCTTTTTCAACTTTTGAACCAGAAAATCGTAAAACTTTTCGTCCATTTTCCGCTAATTCTAATTCAAACTCATCATTGGTTGGTAATTGAACGCGCTTAGTTGTTCCCAAAACACTACCTTTTCCAAATAATTCAGCCTTTTCGTTATTAACATATAAATCATAATCCCAGATACTTCGATCAATAACTTGCATATCTTTACTTTTGAAAATTTTGGAAATACCAACACCTCTTAAAGTTGCACCCAAAACTGCAGATTCATCTTGATTGACATTTTTAGCCAACTTTTCTGAAGTAACTAAATCAGATAATTCTTTTTTAACAAATGGGACTCTAACAGAACCACCAGTTAAGATAACAGATTCAATTTGTTCAATTTTCAATGGTTTATCACTATTACCTAATGGATTAGCTAAAGCATCTTTGATTGGTTTAGTAACAATTGGTCGCAAATCACCAGCTAAATGTTCAAATTCAGTTCTTGAAACCATAGAACTAAAATCAATATCTTTATAAACACCTTCAATACTACTCTTAGTTTCAGTATTGGCACTTAAAACAAACTTAACCTTATCAGCTTCCCGCCATAATTTATTCATAGCCCGATGATCATTAGTCAAATCTTTCTTCTTAATTTTTGGATTTTGTTCCAAAAACTTATCAATCAATATATTTCTTACAATTGAAGTTAATGCATGACCACCTAATTTTTCATCATATGATACACCTTCAACTTCAATAATAACACCATTCTTGTGAATTTTATACTCATCACCTTCAGTATAGTCGCCATGTCTAAAAGAAACTACGGTTGCAACAGTTGAACCTGCACCAACATCATAAATAATATGATATTGTTTTTCTTTAGTAAATTCTTTTTTAGATGCGAAATTAACAGCAACTGCAACCCCGTCATTAACTAATGCAATCAATTTTAATCCAGAAATTGTTACTGCATCTTCTAATGCATGTCGTTGTTCTAAAGTAAATTGATTTGGTACAGTAACAGCAACATCTTTAACATAACCAGATCCAGACGTACTAGCTAATAAATCACTAGCTCTTTCTTTAATTTTACCAAAAGTCATACCCAATATTTCTTCAACTGGGTATTTTTCACCATGAATTTCATATGCTACAGTAGATCGATTATTTAATGATGGTACTAATACAGGTGCTTGCTGTCTAGATTGAAAAGATTTGACTGCATCACTATCCATTGATACCCCCATTAAAGGTTTGAAATAAAACGCAGATGATTCAGGGAATCTAGTCCATAATGCATTAGCTGAATTACCATATGATCTTTCAACTTCTTTATCTGAAATTTTTTTAAATGTGATTCCTGACATATCTTTTCGTTTAGAATCTTCTGTTAATACTAAATCAAATGGTACACCTGGAGCAACAAGACTGGCTTTTGTAAACTCTTCACCAAAATCAATCCCCAAAACTGCACCAAATACAGCTGTTGCTAGTGATAGCATCAGCCATATCGTCGTCGATAGTGAACCCACTTTCATTATTCTATATTAAAGTTAATAAATAAGAAAAATAAATAAAAGTGTAAAATATGATAGATATAGTTCAACAATTATTGACTTGAATACAAATTATTAATGGAATAATAAAATAAAAAAAGTTTTGATGATTTTCTTGATCGAGAACAGACAGGGTGGCTGGATTGTGTTTAAACCTGAAAAAGTTATCTGTCTACTTGTACTACTGAAAAAAAAAAAAAAAGAATCTCGTCAAGTTTACTTCGTGTCATCTTTGACAGGTTTAAGCAGTGGTAATCGTGACGATCTCGCGCGCCCGACACATCTTCTAAGCGGTGGCAAAATACCGGGACGGAGTTTCTACAGTAACTGATAAACCTATTAATTAGCTATATATCCATGATTGTGGCGAATACTGGGAATCATGAAAATATGGTCATAAATAGTATTAAAAGTTCGACTCAAATAGTTCGATTATTCTTTAGAGGATATGAATCTGAATATTTAGTAGAGCCAGGAAGCTTGAAAAGATTCTTAATCACCATGGTTCATTTGATCTATGCGGATACGCACACATCTCGGCTAATTCATTTAACGACCTATAAAATCTGGGGTTAGATGAATTCATTAGAACTTTTATAATTACTGGAGAATAGTGTGCGCCGCACCTTCTAATAGCTAGTTACAAGCGCCGGACTGAACTTAAACTGGTATAGCCTAGGTGATGAAATCTTATATCCATGGGAACCTACTTCAAAACTTAAAATGGCTAACTAAATGATCGCAATATTATGCTTACTATGTGTTAACATAGTAAAATTATTACATATATATATAGCCTATTGTAGTAAACGTAAATGTGATTACTTGTATATGTCTGCATGCCCATCTGCTCTTTAAAAGTAAATTCTATTGCAGTAGATGATTTCTTGTTTAATTAGATTTTAAAGTCTCACAAGGAAATTGGTTTATATATATATGTTTTTACTTTTTTATGAGTTGTTTCACAGTAATTATGTTTACATGAGTCGTAGTTTATCTCAGTATTTACTTGTTTTCATATTCGTTTCTTTAAAATATACGGCTTTTATTTTTAAATATAATCCTAATACTTTGATTTTATCTTATTCTATAGTTCAATAGACTAATTACCTTGTCTAATTAACTTGGTCCTACGTGGCTTCACCCAGCGAGCTCGTCAACCTACACAGTATATCTATGTGCTCTTTAATCCTAGCTAAGTATAATGAAAAAAATGTCCAATATCATCCTATTTGAACAAAAGACTTAAGAAGGCTAGGTCATACTGTGAACTTAAATGTCTATATATAGTAGTTTAGAATAACTTTTATCATATGATTTCTTAGGTTGGTGAGGTATACTCAGAGCTAGCTTTACCGTAGCATCTCTAGATCTATTGACCAAATTCTAACAGACCGTATAGTCATGAAGCAGCAATAACTAGCTTAATTACGGGACGAAGTATATATGATATACAATGTGAAATCCCTAGAACCCATAAAGGAATTTTAAATTTTTTTTAAATCTGACAACTCACCGAGTCTATCAAAGCATTCTATACCCTACATGTATGTGCCCAGGCTCTAAAGCGGGCTGTATACTTTATGGATACAGTTGTCTGCACACACACACACAGACACACACACAGACACACACACTTTCTCTCTCACCACAATAAAAATCTAGCTAAACCCCTATAGACCCGGAGTCATAGCTAGTAATTACTTAATTAAGCAGCACCCATTTTAAATATCAAGTCTTTAATATTCCAGCCTCCTGAGTATACTTTAACAAAGTTTTACAAGCCACGAGCGTTACCTAATGTGTCAACTCTTTTCATTAATTGACCTCATCTCATTTCATTTCAAGCCTTTCCAACTCTTTTTACTTCCAAATGGAGTAAATACATTGTACAATCAATCTAACGGTTTTTCATTCGGATGTTCAGGTCTACATTCAACTTAAGCTCTTCCTTGCAGATCTTGCAGCCGCTATTTGAAATTTCAGATTTATGCCTTATCCTCATCTCTTTAAGCTCTTTAATAAAGCTTTAAAACGCATCGAATACCTTTTTTAACGCTTAGCTGATAGTCGATTGTCCTTATATTCGGATTTTAGAGGGCAGTTTGCCTTGTTACGTTTATATGTACAGTTAAGCCAGCCCAACCAGCTTTGACCAATTTGATAAACAGGGCTATAAATAAGGTTTTCAAGCCCTATAGCTGCATTATTTTACAAAGAATTTTTCATTACTTGTTCTTCAATTTTAACTATAGTCCCGAATACGATTAGCTAAGTCTATATGGGATTTCTTTTTCCGAACCCATGGAGCTGGTGGACAAACTGCATGCCTATCACTATCCCTAATGCTTGTAAGTCCCCCTGACCTCTTATCCAGATCTATACAAGATATTAACGTTGTGGTTATTCGACCTAGGCTTTAGTTCCAACGTGCCTTCGATTACAGCTAAAACCATGATATATACATGACCATTCAAGCGGCAGTGGTTCTTGGTGTTTTCTACTTAATACGTTGTAGCTACAACTCACTGAGCTTCCTTTTCTGGAATGAACGTTATTGTCATAATGTATTCAACTGACGTATCCGGATACCGGTAGAATCCTTAAAATTGATGATAAGTAATGGTTCTATACATGATGTCGATGGTCAATCTCATCGAGACCTGTCAATCTTAATTAAGATGTATCAATTGCCATTATTATTTATTCTGATTTTAGATTATTGCTAGAATAAACAATTTAAGGGTTCATCTGTTTGTCTTTGTGACGTGATGTGATTAAAGTCATCACAATTGTACTTCCTGAATGCCATTTTCAGCATATAGCGCTTTCATTGAATGAAACTCTTGGATGATGTATACTATATTATACAGTTGGCTTTTTTGATATTTTATACAACAATATTTAGTGGGTTTATTGAGTACTAGTAAGTTTAGGATTTGAAAGTAACCACGGGTCTGAGGTTACCTTATATCCTAAATTTAGACGAATATGTCATAATTGCTGATATTATAGTGATATCTAATTTTCTGCTCTTCTCAGTTTTATTTTTAACATAATATTAAATTTTGAATTAAGAATACCCAATTTTTTTCATACTTAGTATATATTCAGGTATAAATCAGTCCAGGTACGTATTTCTATTAATGGCCTCCAACTCATTAATTCCAACCTCTTCTCACTAGTAATTTTTTCGTCATGATTGGGTATGAACCTATTAATACACACCAGTATAGCAAGTCGGTCTACCTAGAACCATAATTAAATTGATTTTTGTATTGCAATGACAATTAGCCTATCAAGCCTGGAAGAAACAGTAGAGACTATAATCGCGCATCTCAAGGCACGGATAAGGATCTTAACAAATCATAAATCTATGGATACAAAAATCATACAACCAACGAAAACCATTCAAAGTACGAAGGTTTGGATTTGGTTTTTAATCTAGAGCAATTCCTCCCCCTCCCTTCGCCTTGCTATTATTAATTAACATGCATGGATCATTTTCAGAAACACACGGCTAAGATCAGAAGGATTGGGAGAAATTTCGAAAATATGTTTCAGAAGGTGCAAATTCATGTTCAAGATTTTTATAGTGCTTGAAAAAGTCTAGCTCACATAATGAGACATCAATCCAGGCTCGTGAGTTTGGGTTGTTCTAAATAATTACCCAGGTAAGTTTTTTAAATTTTTGGCGCAGAGTTTGGAAGTATTTCGAACTATAGTATACGGACTTGAACAAACTGAAATAATCTCAATATGACTTCTAGCTTCATTGCTTTTAGCCTGAAAAATACATTTTCATGTGTACGCTTAGTTGTAATCGTTATATTATACCCAATAATTATTATATGGTTTTGAATATGGATTTGAAAACTAGAGCTCTAATTGATTCTTCTGAGCTTAGTAGTCAGAAAATTACTTATTTGGAACACTTTTCTTATTCCCGTACTTTATGTAAGATGAATTATTATATTCATAACTGCAACTAAAAAAAATCGATTTTATCTTGGCCGTAATTCGCTCAGAATGCAATAGTTCAGTGGCCATCTAAACAATCTTGCAGGTAACTTTATATCAAGTTGCCAAAGCTCTGGACTATGGATCGGTCATTAGTCTTTTAAACCAATCATCTTCTTCATGATCATAATTAAATTCACTCGAATCTAAACGATCAAAAAGAAGCAGTAAAGAGCAGTGAAAAAAAAATACTGTTTCACTATTACTTTTTTGATTGTTCTAAATCTTTTCCAACCTCTTCAAAAATTCAGCCAGTATTATTTAAAGTGAGCACATATGTAATAATTGCATTAACACGGTATGCATTTTATAAAGATTGATTAAATTTGCCAACAAATTCTTATTGGCCGGCTGGAAGCGCGCCGGCTATTGCAGGTGAGAAAATTTTTTCTTTTTTTTTTTTTGTTCAAACATGAATTTGAGCATTGTGAGACATTCCAAGGTGGGCCAAAAAAGTTTTATTACTGGAGATGGCATTCGGGATGAATTTGGAGGTTCTGAAACATTTTTTTTGTTAACTAAGCTTAAGGAGCTTTTATTTTTTCTAATTTCTGGTCTTAAATCGGAAAGCTCGTTGGATTATTCGAGTCAGTATGTCTAAAAGTTTTAAAAGAATTTTGATTGAAAATTTTTTCACGGATTTCATAAGTTTACTATAGTTCGCGTTGACTGGGTTGGCAGCCTTGTTGAAATTCTAGTATCATATATCCTGATAAAGCCTCGCATAAGAGTTAACTTTGGACAGACCTATATATATATATAAAGATAGTTCACAATGTGCTTCAAGACGGTCTATTACCTTATAAGTTTGCGGCTACTAAAAATAGCATTTTAACCTTTTAGCCCAAAACTATGTACTAATTAATGCATCGATATATATACCAGCTGGTATTCACTTAAGAATTTTACGCAAAATTACATCCGGGTGGATGCAATACATACTTATTCTACTTAGCTAATGATGGCAAGATTCTGTCGAGTTTCAGATTATTCAATGGGTCTAATCAACTTCCCAACTTGAAAATTGGTATGCCCTTTCTTCTCTCTACCACAGAAAGTATAAGATCATACATAATATTAATTATGCCTAGCTGCTAGCTTTAGACAGATGACCCATTAGGGCCAGACCGTGTCATATCGCAGGGCTACAAACAGGTCTAAGTCTGGGAAAAATATTTACTGCGAGCATCAATACGGAAAAATTTCACCATGGCTAGCAACGCTGGTTACTCCGGAAAAAATCTTTTCTGGCAAATTGATATCCGATATATACCTGCTTTATAAACTTTGTCAATTTATGCTTGGCCCAACTTTCCCAGCACTCTAAGTGTACTATAGAGGTGTGAATAGATGACCTTATATAAAGATGTGCTATAATTGTACATTGTCGAATTATAAGCAATTGAAAAATTTATCTAGATCATGATACAGATCATACAACGTTCTACTAAAATAAGTGTATGGCCAAGATATCGTGATCTAGTAGAAACGATGAGCTACAACTATAGCTATCACAGCAATTGACCACTCAAATCTTCAGAAATAGTACCCAATATAATCACTTGAAACCGCTAAAACATTGGATATGACCCATTCCTCCCCAAAACCAATGATTTCACAATATTTTGACTCTTCTCAAGCGGGTCTCAGCCAACAGGTCGAGGTTAGGAGCTAAATTTCAACATCTCATTGGACATTCTGAGTCAATGCTTTAGAGCTTAAGGAAACACTCATCACTTAAAGAACCAAATATTAATATTTATTGACGATCAGTCAGTGCGCTTCTAAAAGTAAAAAAGAAAAAATTTTCACCTCCTATTTAAGCTTTAGCAACACAATAAGGCATACTTAATAAGGCCTGTCCGGATGTCTATAAAACTGACTCAAGCGTTGTTAGGGGGAGCGCAGGCTTGCACGCCGCAGTATATTTATAGTGTTCAGTAGTAGTTACTTTTTTGTTCTTGTGCACACTTACAGAGATAAGCGTGCACCATGGTGGCCGCGGTATTAGCCACGCCACGCCAGCTCTAGTGCTGCATATCAATATACTGCGTAAGGCTTTATCGATAGCCACTGCTTATGATTAATTTTTCACTTTAAGCGTTAGTAAAGATCTCCTTTATCGCATAAGATACCAGACATTATGAAATTTATAACTTTATAATACAAAAAAAAAAAAAAAAAAAATCGAAACCCCGGTCGTGTAGGTCAATAAACTTTAAAAAACTATATATTCTACTCAATTCGCACTTTTGAAATTCTTTTTTTATTATTTCCCTCTCTTTCTCCTACTCTTTTTTTTTTATTTTTTTTTTTTTCGTAGTATTCAGAACAGAATCCAACAAGCATTGATTCATTGAAGTCTTAATAAACGACTATAGACACTTATTAAAAGTTTGATCTTATTTATTGATTATACACACACATACACACACAAACGCTTCTACTACTTTGAACTTTTAATATCTATCTACCACTCAACTACTAAAGACTTTTTTAAATCACCAATTGCTTATTTCTTGTTGAATTTTTTACTAAATATCTACAAGAACTAATAAAAAAAAAAGAAAAAAATATACAAAAAAGAGAGAGAAATTATCAGGATTATTTAAAATTCTTTAATAATTAATCTTTTAAATCTTTAATATATATTTCCAAAAGGTACGTTCAAATTCATTTTTCTTTTCGCTATTTAAGCTCATAACACTAACAAATCTAGACTAAATCTTAATTGATCTATCACAATATACATAAAAAAAACACTGCATTATCAATATCGAAAAAAAGGTAAGTGCACTTAAAATATAAAAAAGAAACTAACTAGTATAGAAAATGTCACCATCATTGCCAATTTTTCCACCATTGAACCCATCAGATAAATTGATGACATTAGAATTAAAGAATGGTACTTCTGTTCAAGGTTATTCTTTTGGTGCTGATAAGCCAGCAGCAGGGGAGTTAGTCTTTCAAACTGGTATGGTCGGGTATCCCGAATCAATTACCGATCCATCATATCAAGGTCAAATTTTAGTTATTACTTTCCCATTAGTTGGTAATTATGGGGTTCCAGATCGAAAAGAAATTGATGATGTTGTTAAAGGTTTACCAAAATATTTTGAATCAAATAAAATTCATGTTGCAGGTTTAATTGTTGCAAGTTATACAGAACAATATTCACATTTTTTGGCACATTCTTCATTAGGTGAATGGTTAAAAGAAGAAGGTGTTCCAGCTATGTATGGTGTTGATACTAGAGGTTTAACCAAATTAATCCGAACTAAAGGTTCTACTTTGTGTAGAATTAGTCTACAAAAAGAATCTATTGACTCATCTTTACCATGGCAAGAAAATTTTAATACAATTGATTGGATTGATCCAAATGTTAAAAATTTGGTTGCAGAAGTTTCATGTAAAGAATCAACTACTTATCAACCATTGCCAGGTACTGAAGTTAAAGGACCAGATGGTAAAATTTTGAAAATTTTAGCATTAGATGTTGGTATGAAATATAATCAAATTCGATGTTTTGTTAGAAGAGGTGTTGAATTAAAAGTTGTTCCATGGGATTATGATTTTACTAATGAAGAATATGATGGGTTATTTTTATCAAATGGTCCAGGTGATCCAGCTATTTTAAAACCAGTTGTTGAACGGTTATCTAAAGTTGTTAAAGAAGCAAAAACTCCAATTTTTGGTATTTGTTTAGGTCATCAATTATTAGCACAAGCTGTTGGTGCATCAACCTTAAAATTGAAATTTGGTAATCGAGGTCATAATATTCCAGCTACAAATCTAGTTAATGGTAGATGTTATATTACTTCACAAAATCATGGTTATGCAGTCGATGTTGATACTTTACCTGAAGATTGGGCTCCATTATTTACTAATTCAAATGATAAATCAAATGAAGGTATTTATTGTAAAGATAAACCAATGTTCTCTGTTCAATTCCATCCAGAATCTACTCCAGGTCCAAGAGATACTGAATTTTTATTTGATGTTTTTATTAAAACTATTGTTGATTTTAAAACTACTAATCAATATAAGCCAGTTGAATTTTCTGGTAAAACTAAGCAACAAGTTGATCTGGATTTGCCAAAAGTTGAATGTAAAAAAGTTTTGGTTTTAGGTTCAGGTGGGTTATCAATTGGTCAAGCAGGTGAGTTTGACTATTCTGGTTCTCAAGCTATTAAAGCATTGAAAGAAGAAGGTATTTATACTATTTTAATTAATCCAAATATTGCTACTATTCAAACTTCAAAAGGATTGGCTGATAAAGTTTATTTCTTACCAGTTACTCCAGAATTTGTTCGAAAAGTTATTAAATATGAACAACCAGATGCTATTTATGTTACTTTTGGTGGTCAAACTGCATTAAACGTTGGTATCAAATTAAAGGATGAATTTGAAAGTTTAGGTGTTAAAGTTTTGGGTACTCCAATTGATACTATTATTACTACTGAAGATCGAGAATTATTTGCAAGATCTATGGAACAAATTGGTGAAAAATGTGCAAAATCTGCTACTGCTAATAATATTACTGAAGCATTGACAGTTGTTAAAGATATTCAATATCCAGTTATTGTTCGAGCTGCTTATGCATTAGGTGGATTAGGTTCTGGTTTTGCAGAAAATGAAGAACAATTGATTGATTTGTGTAATCGAGCATTTGCTGCTTCACCACAAGTTTTGATTGAAAAATCTATGAAAGGTTGGAAAGAAATTGAATATGAAGTTGTTCGTGATGCATTTGATAATTGTATTACTGTTTGTAATATGGAAAATTTTGATCCATTAGGTATTCATACTGGTGATTCTATTGTTGTTGCACCATCTCAAACTTTAAGTGATGAAGATTATAATATGTTAAGAACTACTGCAGTTAATGTTATTAGACATTTGGGTGTTGTTGGTGAATGTAATATTCAATATGCTTTGAACCCTTTCAGTAAAGAATATTGTATTATTGAAGTTAATGCTAGATTATCAAGATCATCAGCTTTAGCATCAAAGGCAACTGGGTATCCATTAGCATTTATTGCTGCTAAATTAGGTTTAAATATTAGATTGGATGAAATTCGAAATTCTGTTACTAAAAGTACTTGTGCTTGTTTTGAACCATCATTGGATTATGTTGTTGTTAAAATTCCAAGATGGGATTTGAAGAAATTTACTCGTGTTTCAAAAGAATTAAGTTCTTCAATGAAATCTGTTGGTGAAGTTATGAGTATTGGTAGAACTTTTGAAGAAGCTATCCAAAAGGCAATTAGATCAACTGATTATCATAATTTGGGTTTTAATGCTACTGAAGCTTTGATGTCAATTGATATTGATAATGAATTACAAACTCCATCTGATCAACGATTATTTGCAATTGCCAATGCATTAGATTCTGGTTATACTGTTGATAAAATTTGGTCAATGACTAAAATTGATAAATGGTTTTTGAACAAATTGAATGGGTTAATTAAATTTGCTCAACTTATGGACCAATATCAAAATAAATCAATCCCAACTGCTGTTATGAGACAAGCTAAACAATTAGGTTTTGAAGATCGTCAAATTGCTAAATTTGTTAATAGTAATGAAATGTCAATTCGAAAATTAAGAACTGATGCTGGTATTCGACCATTTGTTAAACAAATTGATACTGTTGCAGCTGAATTCCCAGCTTTTACCAATTATTTATATATGACTTATAATGCTGACTGTCATGATTTGGATTTTAATGATCATGGTGTTATGGTTTTGGGTTCTGGTGTTTATAGAATTGGTTCATCAGTTGAATTTGATTGGTGTGCAGTTCGAGCAGTTCGAACTTTGAGAGAACAAGGTACCAAAACTATTATGGTTAATTATAATCCAGAAACTGTTTCAACTGATTATGATGAAGCTGATCGATTATATTTTGAAGTTATTAATAATGAACGAATTTTGGATATTTATGAATTGGAACAATCTCAAGGTGTTGTTATTTCAATGGGTGGCCAAACTTCTAATAATATTGCTTTAACATTACACCGACAAAATGTTAAGATTTTGGGTACATCACCAGAAATGATTGATTCTGCTGAAAATCGATATAAATTTTCAAGAATGTTGGATAGAATTGGTGTTGATCAACCAGAATGGAAAGAATTGACATCTTTTGAAGAAGCTGAAGAATTTGCCGATCGAGTTTCTTATCCAGTTTTAGTTCGACCATCATATGTTTTATCAGGTGCCGCAATGAATACTGTTTATTCTAAAGAAGATTTGAGATCATATTTGGATCAAGCAGTTGAAGTTTCAAGAGATTACCCAGTTGTTATCACTAAATATATTGAAAATGCTAAAGAAATTGAAATGGATGCAGTTGCTAAAGATGGGAAAATGATTATGCATGTTGTATCTGAACATGTTGAGAATGCTGGTGTTCATTCTGGTGATGCTACATTAATTGTTCCACCTCAAGATTTGGATAAAGAAACTGTTCGAAGAATTGTTGAAGCTACTGCTAAAATTGGTGATGCATTAAATGTTACTGGTCCATATAATATTCAATTTATTGCAAAAGATAATGAAATTAAAGTTATTGAATGTAATGTTCGAGCTTCAAGATCATTCCCTTTTGTTTCTAAAGTGTTGGGTGTTGATTTAATTGAAATGGCAACCAAAGTTATTACTGGTCACACTGTTCAACCATATCCATTACAACAATTACCAGAAAAATATGTTGCTGTTAAAGTTCCACAATTTAGTTTCAGTAGATTATCAGGTGCTGATCCAATTTTGGGGGTTGAAATGGCATCAACTGGTGAAGTTGCAACTTTTGGTGAAGATAAGTATGAAGCTTATATGAAAAGTTTAATTGCTACTGGATTTAAATTACCAAAGAAAAATATTTTATTATCAATTGGTTCATATAAGGAAAAAGCTGAATTATTACCAGGTGTTAAGAAATTACATGAACTGGGGTATAAATTATTTGCAACTGCTGGTACTGCTGATTTTATTCAAGAACATGATATTCCAGTTTCTTATTTGGAATTATTAGATGATAATGCTGATGAAGGTAGTGGTAATGAAAAGAGAGAATATTCCATGACTCAACATTTATCTGATAAATTGATTGATTTGTATATTAATTTACCATCATCTAATCGATTTAGAAGACCAGCAAGTTACATGTCAAAAGGTTATAGAACCAGAAGAATGGCAGTTGATTATTCTATCCCATTAGTTACTAATGTTAAATGTGCCAAATTATTAATTGAAGCTATTGCTAAAAATCATCAATTAGAAGTTTCTAATTTAGATTTCCAAACATCACATGAACAAGTTGTTTTACCAGGTTTAATTAATGTTGCAACTTTTGTACCAAATTTAACTAATTCAAAAGATTATGAATTGGTTTCTAAAAAATCATTAGAATCTGGATTTGTTATGTCAAGAATTTTACCAGGTGGTACTGATGAATCAATTACTAATTTATCAACATTCCATCAAGCACAAGAAACTGCATCTAATAGTGTTCAGTATACTGATTATAATTTTAGTGTTGCAGCAACTGATAATAATTCTAGTGATTTATCGCAATTAACTGATAAGATTGGTTCATTGGTTATTCCATTTAATAATTTAAGTGGTAATTTAAATAAAGTTGCAACTGTTGGTAAACATTTTAGTGTTTGGCCAATTAGTAAACCAATTGTTTCTGATGCAAAGGCAACTGATTTGGCATCAATTTTATTATTAGCTTCATTACACAATCGACCAGTTCATATTACAAATGTTACTTCAAGAGCTGATTTGAATTTAATTGCAATGTCAAAAGAAAAAGGTTTACAAGTTACTTGTGATGTTGCTATTCATGCATTGTTTATTAATAATGAAGATGTTGAATGTAATGCATTACCAACTAGAGATGATCAACAAGCATTATGGGATAATTTACAAGTTATTGATGTTTTTACTGTTGGATATTTACCATCTCAATTAGCTCAAAGTTTAGGACGAGAAGTTGTTGCAGGTGAAGGTATCAAAGAAGCATTACCATTATTATTGACTGCTGTTAAAGAAGGTAGATTAACTGTTGATGATATTGTTAAAAGAATGCATGATAATCCAATTAAAATCTTTGAATTACATGAAGATTCTGATTCTTTTATTGAAGTTGATTTGGATCGAAAGGCTAGTGGTATTTCAAATGGTGTTTATTCATCAATTTTTACCAATAAAAAATTGGTTGGAAGTGTTGAAAGAGTTACTTTAAGAAGTACAAGTGTTTGTATGGAAGGTAAAGTTTCTGATGCATTTGGTAAAGATTATTCATCTCATCGATTAGCTGTTAATGCACCAATTACAAA
The DNA here is from genome assembly GCA_030579975.1 of Blastobotrys buckinghamii (nom. inval.). Lineage (NCBI taxonomy): Eukaryota > Fungi > Ascomycota > Dipodascomycetes > Dipodascales > Trichomonascaceae > Blastobotrys > Blastobotrys buckinghamii (nom. inval.). The sequence continues at coordinate 114,170 of JAKTSB010000028.1, forward strand.
TGTAGCAACTCCAACTACTCCAAGAGCTACTTTAGTAAGAAGAGATTTTTCACCATTACCAAGTACTAGAAATATTGGTTCAATTGATCAACAAATGAATGGTAATGATGATTTTGGATTATATCAAAATAATACTGCAATTTTACAAGAACCACATATTCCAACTATTTTACAAACTGCAATGAAGAATAATCCATTTTTGAAGAGAAATATTGTATCAGTTGCACAATTTAGTAGATCTGATTTACACTTATTATTTGCATTAGGTCAAGAAATGAGATTAGCAGTTGAAAGAATGGGATGTTTGGATGTTTTGAAAGGAAGAGTTTTGGGGACATTATTTTATGAGCCAAGTACTCGAACTAGTGGTTCATTTGATGTTGCTATGCAACGACTAGGTGGTAGAGTTTTACCAATTACAACTTCTCAATCATCAGTTAAAAAAGGTGAAACTTTACAAGATACAGTTCGAACTTTGGCAAGTTATACTGATGCTATTGTTTTGAGACATCCAGAAGAATCTAGTATTCATACTGCATCTAAATATTCTAGTGTTCCTGTTATTAATGGTGGTAATGGTTCTGTTGAACACCCAACTCAAGCAATGTTAGATTTGTTTACTATTCGAGAAGAATTGGGTAGTGTTAATGGTATTACAATCACTTTTATGGGTGATTTAAAACATGGTAGAACTATTCATTCTTTGGTTCGATTATTACAACATTATCATGTTAAAGTTAATTTGGTTTGTCCAAAAGAATTATCTTTACCAACTGAATTTTTGAATCAATTACAAAATTCTAATATGTTGAATTCAATTGAAGAATCTTTAAATGATGATATTTTATCATCAACTGATGTTTTATATTGTACTAGAATCCAAAAAGAACGATTTGATTCAGTTGAAGAATTTGAACGATTAAAAGATTGTTATGTTATTGATAATGATGTTATCAACAAGGCCAAGAAATCAATGTGTGTTATGCATCCATTACCAAGAAACAATGAAATTAGTGAAGAAGTTGATTTTGATAATAGAGCTGCTTATTTCAGACAAATGAAGTATGGAATGTATGTTAGAATGGCTTTATTGGCTATGGTTATTGGTTCTGAATTTTAAAAAGAGTCAAAACCTTTTATGAAATTATGATTATTATTTTATTATTATTATTATTATTATAGATATTTTGTGTGTATATATTTCTTCTTTTTTTGTGTTTATAAAAATTATTAGTGTGTTTTTTATTTTTTATTTTTATCTATTTTTATTTTTCTAATTACGTTTTATTCGTGTTAGACTATAATGCTTTATTTATTATTTATTTATTAGTGTGTGTTTTGTGTGTATTTATTTATTTATTATTATTTTTTTTTTTTTTTCATGTATTCATTTCATTTTTTTTTTTTTGTAGTTAGTTTTTTTTTTTCAAATATTACAACCAGATATATACATTTTCCATTTTTAGGTCAGCGTTACCCTGGCTCGTATAAATGGTTTAAATTCTCATATGTACCTGCAGTGATCAATTAATTTGTATAAATCTTTTCTAACTAAAATAAGCCCACAATAAGGTTTCATTTACTAAGTTGGATATATTATACAACGCGTTGCAACGTCGTACAATTGTATGTCAAGATCTGCTAGGTCTATGTATAGTCTCAAGCTTGTCACCATCAAGCTTACATATAAATTCATGCATGCCGCACTGGATGCGGCGTTGTCTTCGTTAAACGTAATTGCTTAAGCGAGTTATTATATACTAGGCACCAGCTAGCACTCCAAAAGCAAATCTAAAAAATTAAAAAAAAAATCTAATGAATTGACTAGTGTTACAATTAACCAACATTTTGCCCATTTTATCACTCGTTTACAAGCAAGCAGGCACACCAGTAACTGAATTGTACCATAAGTAGTTTACAATATTTCAACCAGCATCAATCAAAACTTTAAAGACTCAATTAAGCAAAATGACCAAAGAAAACACATGCATAAATCATTAGAATTAAATTACTATAATCATAAAATATATATATATACAAAAATTAGAATGAAAAACACTCACACAATTTATTTTATTATTGACAACAAACACCTAAACAAACCCCGTTTTTGGCAACTTTGACATCTCTACCAAACCATACCTTAACCACCCGTTTCACAAACTCATAATCATCACTATAAGCATCCAGCCCCATTCTCCGGATATCATTGGGATCAACCACCACAACCGCCGAATCATCATAATTATCATCTCCACTCATGATCCCGTTGTTATAATCTTGAGCTTGAATCAAAGACGCAATAGTTTGAAACATTCTTCTTGTCATTTGTTGAAAATACCCTATCGCCTTGATTTCTAATGGTGAATTATCAAACTCATTTCTCAGGTCATCTCTATGAATACTATCTCCCATTAATGGTAAACTTTCCTCATCGTCATCATCATCATCATCATACTCTGCAAAACTATCATAATAATTAATAGAATTGTTATTATTTATTGATTCTAATTCATCAACTAAAATTTGTCGAGATGGACTTAATAGTTGTGACCCACTCGCAGTTCTATAAACAGGTAATAACCCTTCAGAATCTTGAATTATTTCATCACTTGCTGCTTCACCTGCTGATGCCCACCATAAGAACCCATTGATTGTAGATTGACTAAACAAGCTACTTAGTCCATCTATAACCCTTCCCATTTTATCACCAAACATTTCAGAATAATTGCTATTGCTTGTGAAATGTTCATGAATATTTAATGATTCAATCAAGATTTGAAACCTTCGTTTAGAACGATTTGTAGCATATTGATATTTTTTATCATTGTTGTAATAATTGTTTTTTATATGTGTATGATGATCTTGTTGTGTTATTACTGCAACATCATACCTGTCTTTTTTATCTAACAGAACTGAATCTCTGGTTGTAGCAATAAAAGTTTCATATTGTTGATCATCTAACCATTCTGTATCAGGCAAACTAATATTATACAATGCATTAACTTTACCATATTTTTTGATTACACCCGGTGGGAATAAGTGATGAATATCACTAGGTATACTACCAATGATACTCATAATATAAACAAATTGCGACATTGTTTGAATACTTAACCAATTTTTAGTATTATTATTATTAGTAGTAGTAGTATAAGTTGCTGATGATTCATCTGATAAAATGATTCTTGATCTTGACATTACATTTTTCCAAATTTCAAATATTAATGGTCCATAAACAGTTAACATTGTTTTAAAACTTGATATCGGATGTTTATAAGGTATTTCTAATCCAGGTCGCATTCCACCAATATTACTATATTTTACAAAATATTGTTCAAATTGGGTATACCTATGAATCATATTATTATTATTATTATTATATTTATCTTCCCTTGTCACTTGTTCCATGAAATCGCTCAATAATTTTTGTAACACATCTGTATATAACCATATTTTGGATTCTTCATTCAATTCATCTGCTCGATTTGTAGTTGTACACAATATTGCTAAAGAATAAATTTCCATCTTTGATCGATCTCGATTAGCTAGAACTTTACTATTAATGCTATTCATATTACCATGATCATCATCAGCATTATTATTATAATTATTATTATTATAGTTGAAATAATCTTCTGAAGTTTCAGTAGAATAAGCACTATTCACCGAATCAAATGTATTATTATTAGTATAATATCCATCATCTTGAAATCTATCATAAGATTGTTGAAATACCGATAATCCTTCATAAAATTCTGGGAAATTTTTCCCACTTGGTTGAACAAAATATATTACATCTGATAATGTTGAATGTAACCCACTAGGCATTGCTCTAAATTCACATCCATGTTGGTGTAAAGCTACATCTCCCTCTCCTGGTGCACTCTTTGACCAAACTATACTATTACCTTTTTTAACATCAAATTTAACCAAGAAAATTGATACCACCCTTGGTGTGGCCCTAACTGTGCTCATCCCTACTATTATTAGTCAAAAACTGCTATTAGGTTGGTTTGGTTTAGGTGTAGTAGGGTATGATTTGTGGTGCTAAATTGATTGAAGTTAGATAGCTATAACTGAGGTATGATTCAGTGTTTTGTGAACAATGAAGGATTAAAATTAAGTAAGCGGGAGGGGGAGTTACAGTACTTAAGTAATTTCAAGCGTAAACCGGATCGAGATTAAATCAAGTCTTAAGCTGAAATAAAAAAATAAAAATGATTGTTTAATAAAAGTTTTGACGTGCAAGCTTATGTATGGCTAAGACGTGCTCGGGATGTTGACGCGGTAACAATCAATCAAACGGGAAGTTTGAATTTATTGTAGGTGTCGAGCGAACCACCCCCCTCCCTCTACAAGCTTCGAATTCCTCAATATATAAGCTTTGATATATCATTTGTGCCTGACAATCTATCGACTATATCAATACCATCAATAGACTATCCTCACAATATTCTTAAAATTATATCTAGAAATAGTTATATATAGTCATCAATGTTAGTTAGCTCCATTAGCGTCTTTAGAGCACGGCTGTCTTAGCATGCAAATGCTAATATAAGCATAATCAAGTGACCAAATTTAAAGCAAGCTGATTCAACCTATGCTACAAGTCTTTTATTTTCGATCGAGCTTTGATTAAGGGACATGGTTTGGTCTATGGGAATTATTATATATTAAAAGTTGAGTCTCGATTTCTGTAACTTGAGACAATTAGGTTTCATTATTCATTTATTCGAGATAAAATAGCTGTATACTGTGAATAAATAACCCTCTCCCCACCCCCTGGTTTCAAGAAGTTTAATCATGCAACCCTCTGAACATACCTTAAGTAATTTTCCTTAATATCATACAGCATCAATTTGATAATCAAAACCATGATTTTATGCAATACACTTCTATAGTTCTCTTGTCGATGATGGTCATCATGTTCGCCAACATGATCGATACTGTGACCTAGTACACATATATTTAATTATAAGACCTCGAGCCTAAATTCGCAGGTACATAAGGCACTCGATATAAACTAACTTAGAACCACCAGGTCCTATTATCAATACCACTAAACCGACAGCAACTAAGATGAATGATACATGTACATACATGTAACTATACCCAGTATGTAAGCCACTATACACCATCGCTAATCACACATGAACATCCATCGGGATTCTCTAGTGGCAAAGTTTATTGAGAATTGAGACTGGCTTGGTTAATATTTGCAGATAACAGCATGTGAACTGAGCCGCCTGGTGGTATATATATTACCCCTGTTGATATATATACCTTTTAAATTTCATATTTAAATAAAATACCTCATTAGTGTTGCTAATTTATTGGTAGTCTTTGGTCCTGATGCATGTGAGAACTGGTATATTAGTTTGCACTTAAGGTTAGTGGTTAAGGTAGTGACAATTTGACTGCTTACTATCTGGATATTATTGCAAGTATATATGCACTCACAGTCGATTAATTAGTTTTGAGACTGGTAAATAATCACCACAGTTAAGCTATCCTCTTTTACAAATTTAACAAGCACTAGATACATCCGAAAATATCTAGTCATAATAATCTTACAATAAAAATACTACAATCGAATCTACATGTTTGTTTATATGCAACAAAAATTCATAAAAAAACATTAATTACAATAATACATATACTTCATTAAAAGACTCTTTAAAAACATTAATAAATAAATTATAAAATCATCAAACTCCTCTTTTCACTGTCTCTAAAAAATAAAAATAAAACAAATTTTCTAACCACTTTCGTCTCTTCTACCATTATGTAAAGCAGGTTTAGGAGTAGAATCAGAATCTTGATCTTGATCATTAATAGCATCAGGATCTTCACCATTAGCTCTCATTATAGCTTCAGCAGCTTTTCTTTCAGCCTTCTTTTTCAATGCCTCAGTAACAAATGCACCAACATCAACATTATCCAAATCATACTTATTTAACCATGGATGTTTTAATAACATTGCATAAGAAGGTCTTTTGGTAGGGACTTTATTCAAACAAGCGTTAACAAAACTTTTGGCTTCATCTGAATATTCATCTCCCAAACTTGGTGGTTTACCATCAACAATTGCACTTAATTGTGAAAATACACTACCGAAAGTTTCTGGTGGATAAGGATAAGAACCTTTTGCAATTTCCAAAATAGTTAAACCTAAAGACCAAACATCTGAATGAACAGTATATTCACTTGTTGGTGTGGCAGATTTGATTCTTTCTGGTGCCATATAACTTTGACAACCAATATTAGTTCTTGCAATTGATGCAACTAATTTACCACTAACACCAAAATCACATAATTTTATTTTCCCACTTGATGATACTAAAACATTTGTTGGTTTAACATCTCTATGAATAATATTATGACGATCCTTTAATTCTCTTAACCCTTCAACAGTTGCTCTTGTAATAGCTGCTAATACTGGCTCTGGTACCCCATCTTGATAAATTTTATCTAATGAACCACCATCCATATATTCCATACAAACATAAACTGCACCTTCGGCAAAAAATGCTCCAAAAAAATCAACAACATATGGTGAATTACAATTATGTAAAACTTCCAATTCCATAATAATTTGAGCAAATTTTGCTTCATCTAATTCTAATCGGATTTCTTTCATTGCCATTTCAACACCAGTTGGTCGATGTAAAACTCTTGTAACTGTACCATAATTACCTCTCCCTAATTCTCCTAATGGTTCAAATTCATCTAATGAAATATTATATTCTCTTTTTTTCCCACTAGTAAATTCAATACCTTTTGCATGTAATGAGGCTTTACCCGCAAAATTTAATTTACCAGTATTAATATCAACGAATTTTTTATATTTATCAAAAATATTGCCTTGATCAGAAGGTAATTGCATTGATGGTTTGTTACTATCATTATTATCTTTTTGATCTGGTGATGATGGTGCTCCTGATGCATCACTTAAATTCATTTTAATTTTTGGTCCTTTTCTTCGTTGTGACAAACTTGATCTTTGTGCTACACCACCTCCTTTACCAATCATTGCGCCTGTGAAACCTGATCCATTAATTGCTTGAACTGCTGCTGCTGCTGTAGCTATTGGTGGTGCATTATTAGTATTAGAATTAATATTATTATCAGAAGCACCACCTGCTGGTGTTACAACTGGTGCACTAGCAACACCATTAGGATGGTGTGATGCAGTTACTCCATTATTTGTATTTATTGTAAGTGGAGCTTCATTGTTAGTGGTATTATTATTATTATTATTATTATTAGTATTATTGTTGTTATTATTAGGGGTATTATTATTTTCAGATTTCTTTTCTGATATTGGTGATAATACTGGTGATGTAGTATTACTATTAGTATAACTAGAATTAGAAGAATTTGAACCATTAGAACTTGATCTACTTAATTCAGCAAATTGTTGTTGAGTAATGCCACCTAATCTTGGACTATTTGGATGTGAATTTGGTGAACCATGACCACCATATTGATTTTGATTTGATGGTGATGATGAATTTGATGATGATGCAGCAGGTATTGACCCTGGTACAAATCCATTTGTTGAACTATTTGAATTTGATCTAGCTCTTGATTGTTGAAATGCTTGTAATCTTGCTTGAACATTAGCAGGTAATCCACCAGGTAAACCCATAAAAGATGCAGTTGGTTGCTTATTATATTCTTCACTTGTAGAATTCGATGGTACAGTTTTTGGGCCATTTGATCCAGGTGATGTGCTTTGAGATGGTAATTGAATAGTTGGATGTTGAGGAGTTGATTGTGTTACTGCACCAGATGAATGACTATTTAATGGAAAATTAGGTCGGTCAGTAGATTCATTATTTAATGCAGATGGTGCTAATGCGTTATTTGTATTACTATTAGTACTAGTTCTTGATACAGTTGGCACTTTCCCACCATTTGTTCTGGCACTATGAATTGATGCTAAAGGATTTGTTGATGTTTTTCTACTGTTAAGATATAAACTTCCGAGTTGAGAACCTAATGCAGTGGCTGAAGGTTCTTGGTTCTGTCCATTAGAGTCGTTGTCGTACGACATGTTGTTATTGTTCTATGCTGTTTTTTATTTCTTATAAATGCTAAATGTATATGACAAGGTATTTTTGGTATCGTATCTAAAAGATATTGTCTATAATTGTTAATAAATGATGATGCCAGTTGTATACCTCTTGTTGTAGTAAGTCTCTATCAATATTTAGTTATAGTTTTGTTGTTCTTTCCTGAGATGTTATAAAAGAGTGAAGAAAAAAGAGAAAGAAACAGTATTAATATTTGATGGATATAGAATACGATGAAGTGTGCTTCTTCTCTCTTTCTTATTAAATTACCTGACCGAAAAAATAAACGAAAAATAAAAGAAAAAAAAAAAAAAAAAGTACAACTGCGTGAATTCTTATAGAGTTTTTTTTTTCCTGCAGTGCTAAAGTGTATTAAAAAACCTGGAAAAGAAAAAAAAAAAAAAAAGAATTCCATGTGGTGGTTAAATCCTGTGCTGTGTGTTGTGTGCTGTTCTGTGCTTGGACTGGACTGAGATCGTTAAAGTTGGCTACCAGTATTATTTTAAAACACCAATAATCTATAGTATACTATAGTATACTGCAACGTTTGGATTTGATTGCTTGTTGCGCTTTTTCAATTGCGTTCCCTCGTTACCACAGCTTGAGCTACTTGTAAGTGCCCGTACTACTATATATATAATATACGTGAACCAATTCCTAAGTTTTTTTTTTTAAATTGCCCCCCTCCAGCACTCTGAGAGCTCTGTGCGCGCCTTCAACTTGTAAATTTTCCCTCTCTTATTTTTACCACCGCTTGGCTGTCTGATTTCTAAGCTCTGAATAAATGAATATTCAAAAATTTCTATAGATTATAGTACTAAAATTTTCTTTTTTCGTCCTCGTTCTTTTAGGTTCTGGATCAAAACCGAAACAATCTTCTGTTTTGAAAAATGAAAAAAAAACCTCTTTAAGGATCCGGACGGTACTATTTATGGCTCATAATGGATCAAATAAAATCTTTAATAATAAGATGGTAAACATGTAATCAAAAATTGCTCGTTTTTTTATAGTAAATTTTGAAAAAAGGCTAATTTGGATTTAAACTTCTCTTGGATTTTGCTTATTGTGGTATTGTTCGAAATGTCTTTTCTCTACAATAGCTGCAGAATCCATATACATGTCGATGTCAGATTTTTAAGTTAACTAAATATCAGTGTTATTATCGTACCCTTACCATTTACTCTAAATTATAGATGTGGATCGATTTTTTGAATAACCGACTCAGATTTTCGGTTTTAATATCCTAGCTATCAAATTGAAATCTGTGACTGCCATAGTAATTATAATTTTGTTCTCATATGCATGATTGCATGCAACTATAGTATTAATTTTTCAAACCTCTTCATCTATCCGCTTCATCAATGATGACGGTAATATATATCTATAGGATTAGAAGGTTGATCGCCATTCATTTCAAATTGGACGTGGTTGGAATTAAAATAGTTGTTAAGAATAAAGAAAGTTCGCAGTATGAAGAAATAAGTTTTAATTAGTTAAAGAAAAGCTTTCAGTATTTTTAAGCTCCCAATTTACTAATTGTAGAGTTCATTACATATCAAAAGTTGTCGTATGATGTATTTTTCCACATAAAAAATCAGCATGACCCATACGTTCAACAGTCGTAATGATTCAAGTATAAAAGTTTATAATTTGTAGGCTCAATACTACATACATAAACTTTCAATTACTGTTATAGTGCTAGGCCAAAGTCCAAGCTACTTACTTTACAGTTTTGAGCGTTGCAGCTACCGATACACATACAAGCTTAGTATACGTCTTTAAAATTTATATGTAGCTTATAAACTGCCATGGTATATACAAAACCTCAACTATTGTAAGCATAGCCATTGACCTTTTTGATAGCAATGAACTTGCTATTGCATTCCTGGGATGCTAACTTTTTGAATAATATCCGATTTGTGGGACTTTTTTTGCAACGAGCGGTTATTTTAAATTAATTTTCAATATATAATTATCAACCAAAAACAAAAAAATGCAACTCAACATTTTTTAATTACAAGTAAGTACAGTCATGCAAAGAGGTGTCAAAGATTTTTTAGAAACATTAATAAAAAAAATTTACAATCTAGAGCTGTAAGTTGCCGTTGGTGTTAATGCCGATCAGGGCGTTTTTAAAAAATATTTGATAAGAGCTGATCAAATGTTGAACAAAAAAAAAAATTGCAATGATTTTTTTCTGCTTCAATACGTTTTTTGGCTGCTTCTATAGTATACACTGTAGGATACATGCAATCTTTAAATTGTGCAAGTACAAGCTTGTATGGGTCAACTTATAAATACCCCAACTCCACCATTGCATGCAATTTCTGAAGATTTAGATGTTCCAAATAACCTTAAATAGATTGGTTCTTGTGTGGAACATATTCGTACCTCGATTTAGACAGTCACTTAAAAATATAGCACATGGATGGTATACTAGAATATTGAAAGGCTGGTGGAAGCTTTGAGATTGTTCTGATTAATCGATTGTAGTGATTTTAAAGCACATTATGAATGTACAAATTACTCAAATGACATTTTTGGGCAAATTCATAAACTTTGATTGCTGTTGGACTGGCCTACCAGTAATAATGATAATTAAGCTTAAAATAGAACATTTTTACCTGAAACTCGTAGAGTGTAATAATGTTCGAATTTCAAGATCCAATATGGGTATTGCAACTCCTTTGAGATGTTGTAACGTTCGTTGTACCACACCATGGCGATTATACATTGCAATTAAGTTCCAGCATAAGATTTAACTATATATATACCGCTGTAAACTCAGAATCCTCAAAGGTTTGCATCAATATTTTTTTTACTGATTCTTATAAATACACAGCCTAATCAATCATCTCTATCTTTATTAATTGTATATATAGCCATTCGTTATAAGAATTGGACTTTCTCTCTTAATACAGCTTGAATGCTTAAATACAGTACACATTTGACCAATAAGATTTAAGCGTTGTAGGTGAAGTCAAACAAGCAAATCAGGAAGGCTAATGCTGTAATCCCGTACCAGTAGATCCTATATTTTAGGCATACACTATTGATGGTTTTAAAATTTGAGGACCAGTTAATTTCTCTTATAGAGTATCAAAATGTATTTAATTGCTAATATAGATTCAGATGACTCTATTCAAGCTTTGATTAACCACCAAAGCCGTTCAAGATTTACTAAATTTAGAACTGCAACTGTTGATCCATTGGATAGGTGATCTTAGCTGTGATACAGGCGGTTCGTGACTATAATAGCAGTGATCATCAAGTGGTATATAATTTTGTGGAGTTTTAAGTTCAGCTTCATCCATGGATAATATTGCAAAATTTCTAGGACTTACATATATCGGATGTATGTTAAATATAGATTATCGATCAATCTCTAAACTTATACCGCAAAGTTGAGAGTCTCCACAACTATGCTCCTTTATAAATACGTATGTAGTTTGATTCAAACTATAGCTATGAGTAAGGGGATGGTATAAGGCTTATACCTAGATGGTCAAAACAGAGAGAGCTGTGAGGATTAATTGAACTATCAACTCGAGATCTTCTTGTGTATTGGACCTCCTGTAACATTATTAAATCTTAAAATGTAAATCTGTGTCACAGTACGTATTACCGGTAGTACGTATCAATCTTACGTTACAATCTTCCTAGATAGAACTGAATAATTTAAGTATTAGAATTATTGATGATCATTAATTATAAAGTTAGGGTAGCGAGATATTCCCTACTGGTAGAATCTGGCAACTCATCTATGAATATCATTGATATACCTTACTACCACCTTTTAATGTTGCAAAGCTATAGCCCTTCTACTATAATATCTCAGGATATATATTACAATTTAGTTTAGTTTAATTGTACCACCACCATTGGATGTATGTAAATTCAATCTAACGATTTTGAAGCTACAATCATACACCATGGCACTTTACGCGTCTAATTTTTCTTTCTTCGCGGTATATAGTTGATCCTGGAGGCCAGCCAATAATAAGTTTGAGAGAAGATTGCGAGATATAGGCTTCGATGCTTTGGCTTGTAAACTTTAATTATAATCAATTATAATCAATTATATATCCGGATATGTAGGATACCAACAATATACTCCTGAACTTACTGATTTCAGCCTAACCGTATCATCATCTGCTCATGGGGCTTAAAAACTCAATATACCAGGGATATTTAATTACAGAACTAAGCTGCAGGTATTATGGACCCAGCTGTGATAGTACTGCAATAGCAATGTAGTCACCGGTTTACCTCCTGATGAAGTGCGTTGTCAGGGAAATGATTCTAAAAAATTATGGACGCTTGAATAAAATCCGGCCGTCTCAACCTGAATCTAGAAATATGCCTCTCCATATGGTACTGCATGCTTTGGAGGCCGCCTCAGATCGCCCCCTTAAAAAGAATTCCCCACGGTCGACCCGCTTCAAGGATATTCAAGCTTTAGGTGAGGCTGGAATTTGTTCAGGCAGATACGCAGTATTAACCAGCTCTATCAATTGCAATATAAATTTCTTGGCATTAGAGATTAATGAGCATTGGATTCAAGTGTTTAGAGTTACAAAGCTCGAAAATATTATGTAAAGACTTACTATACACTAGCTACTTTCAAAGATTATGCAATTATATCTAGTGCTGCGGTCCTACTATAAACATCAACACTGCTATAATTATGATGTGGGTGCAGAATATTTAAACTGGATCATATATAGAAAAACAGTGCACATGGGGAAATTGCTCGAATTTGTAGTTTTGATATAATGCATTTTCGTTCGGTTAATTAGTTGTTAAGAGACAAAATATAACACGTTGAAGATTAATCAACGCGTCAGTTTGTTGAAAAAACAAAAAACCCCTCGAGCATTAATCATCATCGATCATTGTGTATACAATAGCGCCACATGCGGCTTGAAGAAATGCTTGGCATCGATTGATAAACTGTCAGATCCCGAAATTAGCAAATTTAAAGCTTGTTCAGTCATAAAATCAAGTTTATTGTGGGATTGATACCTGAAAGTTAAAGTAGTGAGAATATTCTATTCTAACATGAATGAAAAAGAAATACTATAAAATCCGGTGCGAGAAGAAAAAAAAAAAAAAAAAAAAATTCATTGAATCATAAAAATAATAAATATAAAAAAGATCAAAAACTAGAAAAGAACTATTAATACACAAAAACACACTGGAATAAAAAATGAAACATGCAGAAAAAAAAAGAAAAAGAAAAAAAAAAATCAACAAAAACAACAGAAAATCAAAAAATCTATTCATCAATTGCTTGACTATCCACTCTATTCTTCATTGGATTCAAAAACCCAATCGTTTGGTTTGGAGGTCTTGAAGGTGAAGTAGGAGAACCAGGACTATTTAATCCACTCTCATTATTGGAAGTATTAATAACATTGCTTGTTCTGCTTCTTCTTGTATTATTTGAATTTGTTTTATGAATTCTACTACTTGGTAAATTAGCATAAGTAACAGTTGGATATTTTCTTAATGGTTGAGGTGATAACCCACTCATTGAAAGTTTTCTTAATTTATTTAATCCAGCACCAATAGATTGTTTATTGCCTAAAGTACTAGATCGTTTGAAACCAGGATGTTTACTATTATTTGTTGATCTTGGTGATAGTAGATTAGTATTTGTATCCATATCTTCATCATCAATATCAAAATTATTATTGTTAGTAGTAGTAATATTTGAGCCTTCATAAGATTCGGCTGGTCGTTTACTTGGATTCATAACAGCTCTATCTAATGCATATGGTAAACCACGATGTCGACCTCGAATCATCATTGCAATAACAATTAATTTTCCCAAAACACTGAATTGTGCAGAAAAAGCAGTATTAGTATCTGGATAACCCAAACTCATGCCAACAGTACCATAGGCACTAATCATTTCAAATAAAATTGCAAAAATATCAAATGAATATTGTGTTTTATCATCAACTCTACTTCCTTCAGTAATTGTTAATAAAAATAACCCTAATGCAATATACCATAAATCAAATGATAATTGTCTTCTCAAATGATTAGCAATATAAGTTGGGGCTCTTTCTTCACCTTGTTGATTACCATTATTATTATTATTATCATTACCTGATGAATCATTTTGATCTTGATAAACACCTAAACTTTGTTCTTCATAAACATTGGTTCTTCTAATACTAATAGCAACAGGTAAAACAGAAATATACATCATAATTGCATAACTAACTTTAACACCTGCATGTAATGCTCCAATACTAACGATTGTATAACCAGTAGTTCTTGTTGCAAAGGCTTGGAACAACCCATTTAAAATTCTATAACCAGCACCAACATTTGCAACAGCAGGATTATTCAAGTCCAAAATAATGAAAAAAATCAAATCAACACCATTTAAAATAGCCAAAACTGCAACCAACCACCATGTAGCTGATGAAGGAAATAATAATGTAAAACATCTTCTAGGATGATCTAATAAAAATGCCAAAGATTCATGTGAATGCCCATATTCTGGGCTCAATTTAAACATGATCCAAATAATTAATCTTAAAAAACATGGGAACCCAGTATTACCAACAACCATGAAAAATGATATAACAATTTGCATATAAACAGCTTTCTGAAAACTAACCATTGAATCAGGTGTTAAATTAAAGCCAACATCATTGAAACCAGATTCTGTTGCAAAAAAACCCCACCAAACAGGTGTGATACCATTGGTTTTGATATAATTAGAATAGTGTTTATTTCTAACAATCCATGGTACAATTAATAATGCAGCAAATAAATGTAATCCAACATAATATGCAACCAAAATTTTTGCTAACAATTTTAATGATCTATATTCAACACCACCCAGTTCTTCTTTTTGTTCTGGAGTTAAATCATGAAATCTAGAATTTCTACCAATTGTTGGTTCCCATGATAAATAATTAGCACTCATTGTTCTTTTCAATCTATCTTTATCATCAAATTCATCATCATCATATTCTCTATTTTTCCTTGCATTAGATAAAACTCTTTCAAAAGTCCTTGATCTGAAAATACTCTTTCTACCCTTTTGCTTATGATTAGTTGTATCAATTTGTGTATCAGTTGTAGCTTCTGTTGGTACATCACCTTCAATTGTATGAGCCCTTTTACCAAAATCTATCCCATGTAATTTAATTCCACTATTATTAACATTATGACTTTGACTTCTAGTTAAATCGCTACCATAATTAATAGTATTATTAGTATCAATCATGCTTTCATTTGGTGATAATGAGTCACTATAATATGGTGAACTACCTGCTAAACCTTGTTGCTCTCTTCTTTCATGTTCTTCATCCATTTCTCTTGGTCCTTTAATAACTAATGCCGGGCCATCATTATCATCATTACTATCATTACTAGGCCTTCTATTAAGTTGCATCATATTAATTGAAGTATACATATCTCTTGGCGCAATTGATTTCCGATGAGGTGAAGGTAAATCACCAAATCTAATATCTCTAGCTGCCGGTGGTTGTTCACTAATAGTATTTGAACTTGAGCTCTTTTCATTAATATCATAATTATCTTCTATTTCATCTTTGTTATTATTATTGTTATTAAAATTATTAGTTGTAGTATTATTATTATTCATTATCGTTAAATCATTAGGTCTATTATTTAAAGAATTAATTGTATTAGATCGACTGGTCTTATTTTTTCTAAATGGAAATCTCGATGATTTTGTTGGGTTAATCTCAATATCATAATCTTTACTATTTGCTCTAGCCATTGTTGCAGTTCGTCTCATTCTTGACTGAATTTTTGAACTCAATTTGATACCTTTAAAATGTTTTTCATACCAATATAATCTTAAAAACACTACTGATGAGTGAATAAAAATTGGAGTTGTAAACATTGGGATTAAATATAGAATAATTTGTTGATATAATTTCAAACCATTCAAATCTCGAGTATTTAACCCAGTTTGAGTCGCTGCACTAGTTGCCAAGAATATAGCATCTGTATATGGTATATTTCTTATCGGGTATAATAAAATTGATCCAACAATAATGAATAAAATAATATAAATATAATGTACACCAATAAATGATAACCCGATGCTTTGAAGTAATCTAGGAAAATTTTTAATCTTCCTTAGCAAACGTCGTCCTGCCATTTTATTCTGTGAGTGCTGTTCTTTGTTATTAAATGCAAGTACCTTGTTGCAAAAGGTATAAAATAGATGGAGCTGGACAGTCCAAGCAGGTTATTACCAGACGATGAAGAAGATGATGATGGCGAATAGATTAGTTGTTTTTTGCTTTAGTGTAATGATAGTTAGTGAAGAAGAGAGAAAAAAAAAATCTTGATCCTTGATTGATTCCAAAAAAAAAAAAAAAAATATCAGGGCAAACCGTTGTACTATTGTTAGGCTTGAGTTTAGCTGTGGTATTAATTACCTGCTTGTTAACGGCGCTTAAAGCTCTTGCTTTGAAAGTGGGCAAAGTAAAAAAAAAATTGTTAAAGCCGCTTGAGCAAGCCTTAAATTTATATTACAAGGCTGTGGATTGGTTGACAATGAGATCAGTCAAATTCAACCCAGGTAAAACACTTTTTATAAGATTTGTGAGACCTTTAACGTCTTTTGATGAAACTTTGGTGCACTGATAAAGTATCCTGAGAACAGACAATTTTATTGATAGCTCTGTTATTGGCCACTAGTTGATTAGTTTAAAATGGGGATCAAAGAGGTTCAATGGCCACTTGGGACTTGTAAAAAAAAACTGATGAAGTGATTTGAGAAAATATAAATTGGTTAATTAACTTAGATGAGTTAATCAGAATTTAGAAATGGAGAGAGAAGGGAAAAAAAGGGGGACTACTGTTGTTTTATATGGATAAAGCCATAATAGATTACTTATGTCTAGTATTAGTTGAGGATCTAGTTAACTCATTTACAGCTATGTACAATTAACCAACAATCTGTAGTAACTACACAGATCAAAATGTATTGCCGGGTTTAGAAACCTACTGTAACAAATTAAATCATTCATCCATTTTATATATTTTTTTTCTAAGATGAAAAAAAATGATCAAAAATGCGTTTCAACAGCCAAAATTTCCTTAAGCCTCAATATTGCGCTTTAAATTTTTATATATAAAAAAGGAAGTATGATGTTATGAAACATTTTCATATCGCGGTTTCTTTTCATGGATCCTTTTCTGCAAGCCTTCAAGCTTAGAATATTCTGACCTGCATGATACTTGTTTTGGTTTTCTTTCTGCTATTTTCGGGCAAGACTTACTCTATAAAGTAATTTTATAAAATTGTCATGTCAAAAACTACAAGTTCTAATATTGAGAAATCTTTGAAAAGTAGTTTTAATGGCCTGGTAAAGTTAGCTTTAATTGTAACTTTGTATCAACTACATATTATTATTTATGAAAGGCACCAGCCTATAGAGAAAAACACCATCCAAGCCACCTCTCAACCAAAACAACCAAATTAATTATTTTTCATAGGAGTTGGCTAGCCTGGATTTGTTTTTTTCTTTTAGAATAATGACCAATGAACGTGAAATTTATCAAGTTACATTTTATCAAAAGGATCGGGCAGCAATCTATTTGTCCATTGATTATAATATTGGACGTAAATTCACCATATATAAAGAAATCCTCTCAATATATGTGTACCATAGCCAAAAATTCACCTTAAGAATTGAGTGCATTGTACCTGTACCTCATAGAAAACGTAAAAGGTCATAAGCTTACACACATTACATGGCGATCCTCATTATCATCCAACACATATTTAATAATTCGATGCCTCTTATTAAAAAGCCAAGTGACGTCTTTATAATATATATATTCATCTTACTTGTATAGTGTTATAATTTATTAACTAAGCATTTTATTGTTCCAACTGTTAACCGGTGTTAGTGGTAGTATCCATATGCAATATTAATGTATCATCATTTTATCAATACGTATTGAGCTGTGACTAGAATTTATAGCTGCCACTGGTAGCCGCTGTATGAGCAACTTGTACTTCCATCTGTATAATTTATTATTAATTCCACATGCATCAAATATATATCAAACCAATCGATCATCAATCGATAACTGAACCGGCTCGTTATTAACTTCCCGCCACCCTAAGATATCACGATGATCCCTTTACTGTGGATTGTATGTAAATTTGACATAATGAAGTTCATGAATCATGGGTCAGAGTTAATTAAAGGCTCAAGATTACAAAGCAATATATAATTACTATAACTCAATATCTTACTTCAAACATTGCAATATAGCATCTATAATTTCTACAAGACATATGACCTTCTTGATAAGAACTAATCTTGCTGGTACTTTATAAATTTTTGAATTGTTGTTTTTGCCGCTATTCTTCAGCCTGGGTATACTATAGGTGAGATTTTATGAATTCAATTTTTGAAGGTGTGATAAACCGATGCCTAGAATAACTTAAATTTTTCTAAGGATGATTAAGCCTTAGTTTTATTGCTGGGTTTTATTGGCAATGTTTAAATTGTGGTGAAAATTGGAGGTTGGAGAAGGTTTAGCCGGAGGCTTAGCGTAGTGAACTAATTTGGTACTCAGGCATCTTTATGTATACCTGAGCTTATAATATTCAAAGCCCCAAATCCATAGCCTATGACAAGAATTTTTAGTTTACCATATGAACCTCATAATATCGGATAATCTTTACTAACATTTAGATTTAGGAGATTGTTTGACTGTATTCATTAGTCGAGATTAATCAATTTAAATTTGCAATTGTATACCTTTATAACTATAGTATCAATACATAATACTGATCAATATATCTTTCAAGCAGAGCCTAATTGACAAAAATTAAAGATAAACCCTAATTCATATATAGACTTTAAATTCTTTAATTTTTTTTTTTATTAACCTTTGACCATTTTTAATTTCTATTAGTTTTCAATAAAACCAGTAGTAACAGCAGCCATTATAATAAACACGAATCAAACTTAGAATTAAATTTAAAGTCTGTAATCATTGTAGTTACTATAGCTACGATTTCAGGGACGCGTTGTAGAATCTCAATTGCATTGAACCTCCCAATTCTAATTTCTACCGAGCCGCACCAACATTTGCAACTCCGACCCGAACCATATGAGGCACAATTAACGAAATGAATAACTTTTTTTTTTTTCCTCCACACATTTTTCTATCTTCTTTAACATTAACAATATACTATAGAAATGAGTGAACGAAAAGGACAGCAGAAATATTATCCACCAGATTACGACCCATCGAAAGATGTCAACAAAAAGAAGAAGAAAAAGCTGGGGAGTGGGCCAGCAAGGGTAAGTGTACGTATGATGGCCCCTTTTTCATTTCAGTGTAATGCATGTGGTGGATTTACAATGAAAAATACAAAGTTTAATGCAAGAAAACAAGTTACAAATGAAACTTATTTGGGTAGTAAGATTATAGCATTATTTTTAAGATGTCCTAGTTGTAGTAGTGAAATATGTTTAAAGACTGATCCAAAAAATAGTGATTATGTTATTGAATTTGGTGCCAAAAGGAATTTTACACCTTGGAGAGATGAATCAGTGGCAAATGAAACTGATGAACAAAGATTAGATAGATTATTAAAAGAAGAAAAAGAAAAAGAGATTCTGGATGAAAAGACGAGATTATATGGTGAAGAAGCAGTAAAAAAGTTTAAAGAAGGGCCAAAAGAAGGTGAAGATGTTATGAAACATTTAGAAGATAAAATGTTGGATGCAAAAAGAGAAATGGAGTTGGAAGATGAATTAGAAGACTTGAGAGCTAGGAATGCTAGATTAGATACTGCAACTAGTGAAGGATTATTAGATAAAATTCATTCAACTATTACTGAAGATAATGATAATGATGATGATGATGATGAAAAAGTTTCAAATGCTTTTAAAAAAGATTTGAATGGTAATATTATCAAAAATAGTCCCCCAACTATGCAAACTTCTTTAGGTAAAATTATAAAACCCAGTCTCAAGAAAAAGAAGACTACTTTAGGAATTAAAAAAAAGAGATTAATGTAAGTCTTTAGTGTAGTTAGAATAAATATTTATTAAAAAACAGAAATGCAGAGAATATATGTATATAAAAAAAAAAAAATAAACGAATAAATAAATAAAATTGTTAAAAAAGGAAATAGTTTTATAAATCATCAAGATCTGGAATATCGAAATGAAAGAATGGATAATTTGTTGGAATAATAGGAACAAAATCACCTCTTTCATTATCAAATGCAGAATAAGTATCCCGATCTTCTTCATCTTTATAATTTTTTGGTCGTATCTCATTAATATCATCATCGTTAGTTGTATCATTAGTTGTATCAAATCCTTCATCTCTACCTTCAAATTGAATATCTTGAACTCTTCTTCTTCTTGGAGCTGCTTGAACATATTGATGTTCTGGTTGTGCATCACCACCACCAAATCCTTCAGCAACTAAAGCTTTTCTACTCCAACCACTATAAATCCCAGCAAAATGATATTCAACTTTTCTATTAGCATATTTATCTAAAGTTTGTCGAATATCAACTAATGCTTGGACACCAGTAATATCGATATGAGGAGTACCTGAAAAATCATAAATAACAGCTCTTAAAATTGGTCGATTATCAACAAAATCATCATCAAACTTTCTATGTCTTGGTCCATGATCATTCCATGGTCTATCACCTAATTTTTCAACAGTACCTCGTTCAATTCCTCTCTTTGTTTGTTTTTTAGCTTCTTCAATTATAATATCAGATTGTCTTGAACAATTTGGATATGTAAAAGATTCAGTTGGTCTAAACACAATGACACCTGGTGGAGGAGGTTGAATATAAACATCTGGATTAATAGATTTATGATTTAATGGTACCCATTTATATTTCTTAATTTTATCACTAGTTTTAACAAAAGTTGGTTCATCAAGTTCATTAGTTGCTGTTTTGTTATTATCATCTTTTGAAATGCTTTCAACACTACCATTTTTACCATCCAAGACTTCAGTATTAGTTTTACTATCATTATTGTTATTATTATCTTGTCTCCTGATAATTGGATCATTAACTTGACAATATTCAATTCTTCCTAAAAATTGACCAGTTGGGAATGCAACTCTTAATAATAAAAATACCAAACAAGCTGCAACCGCAAAATAAATCCCATCTTCCATTGAAGTGAAAACACTAATAATAACAGCTCCTAAGAAAATAATAGCTTCAACTGGTGAACATCTCCAAAATTTAAATGATGTCTTTGGATGAGCAATTAAATCTCCAACAGCATGAATAATAACAGCTGATAAACTAGCATTTGGAATCCAATAAAATGCACCAGTTAATGCATATAAAGCTAATAAAATAACAACACCGGTAAACATACCAGCTAAAGGAGTTCTAACCCCAGATTTACTCTTCAAAGCAGATCTTGAAAATGAACCTGTTGCAGGATATGCCCAAAAAAATGTACCAATTAAATTAGTTGCACCAATAGCAACTAATTCTTGATTTGGATCAATTTTATAATCATTAATTCTACCAAAAGATTTTGAAATTGCAATATGTTCTAATAATAAAACAACAGTACTGATTGGTAATTCCCCACTCATTGAACCCATTAATTCTTTATCCCAAGCCCTAACACCAACATCTTGCAAACCTCTTGGAACATCTTTCAAAATTGAAATTGGATATTCACCTTTTGGATAATTTTTACAAACACCCCATGAAATTAATGTACAAAAAATAATCAAAACCCCAGATCTTAGAACATTTGCAAAGAAAAAAACTCTACCATATTTTGGCCATCTTTTACCAGCCCAAGTAAACCCCCATTTACAAGCATATAAAATAAATAAAGGAACTAAACCAAATGCAGCATCTAAAGTTGAATGTTTTAAATTCTTTAAAGTATTAATAATAACCATATAAGTTGCACCTCTTGTATCAAATAATTTATTGATACCAAATAACCCAGGAACTTGACCGACTAAAATTGATAATGCAGAACCAGTCATGAACCCCATAACAGCAGGAATTGGAATAAATTCTAAGATAAATCCTAATTTCAATACCCCCATACCTAAAGCAATTGCGCCACATAATAATGATAAAGTTGTTGCAATTAAAGGTTCATGACCTTCATATTTAGGATGTGCTGTAACAACATGACTAATGACTTTTGAAACTTGTAATGACATAACAGCAACTGGACCAATACTAACATCCTTTGAAGTTGCAAATAAGCAATAAATCATAACACCAACAAATGAACTATATAATCCATATTCTGGAGGTAAAGTTGCAATCTTTGCATAACTCATACCTTGAGGAACTAAAACCAATGCAACTGAAATCCCAGCAATAACATCCCCATATAGCCAAGTTAAATTATATCTATAAATCCATTGTAAAATTGGGAATAATGATATCAAATATTCCTTAATAAATGGTAAAGGATTTCTCCAAAATATTTTTTTCACAAGTTTGAAAGGTGATGGTAATTCTTGTTCATAATTAGGAATACTTTCATATTCTGTTGACGTACTCATCGTTTTTGCTCTTTTTATTATAATTTTTGTGATGAGGATTGTTGAAATAACCTCTCTTTGTGTTAAATTATTATTACTAGTTGATTAGTATATAATGTCGCAAGAGTTTGTTGAATAAGTTTTAAAGAAAAAAAAAAGTAGAGATGTAAAGCAAATTTCTAAAATAGCGAGAAACTAAATCTTTTATATATAAAGTTAAGATGATAGCTAATAAATTTATGATTTATGATGGTTTATGATTTAATAGGTTTATGTATCTAAAAAGAAAGTTTAAAAAGCGAGATATAATAGGGTACAGGCAAAAAAGTAAAAATTACACTGTAATATTACCATGGCAGGTAAGAAATAATAAAAAAAGCGTTGTAAATATTCCTGATCTGCGGCATTGGTACTTTTGAAATGTTACAGTACTAATAATAATTCTATAGAAGGCTCCAATAATCTCAAAAAAAACAAAAAAAAAAGGGTTCCTATAGTATTGAATAAAATCTTGGTATGGATCCTTTATTTTGTCTATCAATCAAAATCTGAACTTCAGGGCTTTATTTCAGAAAACGATAGCGAGCGGAGTGTTGTAGATGGCTCAAATGCACGTGACTTTAACAATGCTTGAGTGGGTGAGTCAAAAAAGAAAGCAAACAACGCGGGGACAGAGTTTTTTTTTTTTTGCAACTAACTACAGCTTACCAATTGTAATGGTTGAACCGTGTGATAAAATGATGGCGTGCTGATCACTTATTTTGAAAAATCTGATTCTATCTTTGATGCATGTATTTCAACATTTTGTTTTGAAATTCGCACGATTAAAAATCTCAAAAGCTTTTCTTAATTATGGAGGATGTGGGTTCAATCAAGATAGCGATACCGGATTGGTTTATTAAGGCTGATTGATATAAGCTTTATCGAAATAGAAAGTTTAATTGAATAATGAGATTAGTCTTGAAAAATTTTATAAGCTTCCAGAGTCTATCAAATATACCAATCTGGTTGATGTAAAGAAGTTTGGAAGTTTAGTTGGCTCAAATCCAAAATGGCTTTTACTATGGTGCACCTGGAAAGGGTTTAATGCTTTTTTTTATCTTTAATTTCAGTCTTAATTGACCTTCTCCTTAACTGTTGGATTTTTTTTCGTTCTATCGATGAAACTGTGTCTACTGATAATCATTATGTTTTTGTATAGGTTAAATTCTATCTTGAATCACCCATTAAGAAAACCAGTACTGTCTATTGGTCTTTTTTCGAATTATCTTACCAAAAATACGACTTAATTCATCTAATCGTCCCACAATGACGCGACTCTAATTTAAAAGAAAAAAAAACTAAAAAAGAAGTCGCTAATCTAATTTTGATTAAACAATCTACATCTTGAACTCCATGATATCGATTTTCTTAACCAACCTGTCTGATATCTTGGATAATTTGGTCACATTATAAAATTTAAATTGACGTTCTTATTTCGTACATCGATCCATGGATACCCCAGATTTTCATACATACTATCCTTGGATCCGATTATGTGTACTGGTATACTATAGTTCCAAAGTCAAATTACCAGTTTACTGGATTGATCCATATTTAACGTTATTACCCCCCGCTTAAGGTTGGCTTAAATAAACTGTTATGTGCAGCTGGTATTGTTACCTAGTAATATCGGCGATGCTTGAATTCATCCAACAATCGAGTAAAAAAGCTATGAGCTCATACTCTTTTGCAAATATTTTTATATCCAATTTTGACCTGACAGTAATAAATTATTTATCTGATCGATCACTTTAATCAAGCTTTTCTTTTTTGCAGTGGTGTGAATTACGGAAAATGAACTGATACTGGTACTATCTAAGCTACCACAAGCTTAATAGAATGGTGAAGACCAGTTCTACCAATGCTTTAAGGTGGGTCAAAAATTTAAGGTGGTTAACTTTTTAATTTAATCCAAAACGTGCGGCTTCACGGGGTTTCAATAAAAATTCATGATGACCTCTACGGCACTCTGTTATGCATCATCTTGCCTAAACATTGTTTGTTAAGAACCATATATAACATCGCTATAGCTGGTACCAGATAGATTACAATAGGTTCAAAATGTTCAAAAAATCAATTATTGGGATACATTTAAATATTTAGATTGTGTTCGTATCATCCTTGGCTATAGGGTTTCTAGAAAGACTCTTTCAAAAAAAAAAAAAAAAAAAAATTGATAGCATTTAAGAAAGTTTAGCGTAAATATTTTCGGGGTTGCCCAGCTATATTCAGGGCCATGATCGTAATCGATCAAGTTGAAGTCAACTTTCTTTATTTTATAGTTATAATTTAGTGGTCTACCATGGCTGCAGGTATTGCCAGGATTTTAGGTTTGCAAAATCTGGATCAAATTTGAATGAAGCGACTCTATCCTGACGCGTATTGTTGAAAGGGGATTATGAGCTAAGAATCTTTTACATGCTTTAATCAAATCATAAGAGGAACACTGTGTCTTTCTAAATGAATGAACGATTCTGGAGTGCCTAAATATTAGGTACAGATACTTTATCAATAAAATGATATAAGATATCAGATGACCAAGTAATATCTTAGTATTAAACTAGATCCTAAGGAAAGGAACCCCAAGCATTATAACCGTTGAGGATTACTTTCCAGAACGGTGGAAATACCTACTATATATATCCACTACGTAATGATTTTCGGGATCAATTCCATCAGACCGTGGAAGATCTATTCTCAGGAAAACAAGTTTTTTTAAAGATTAAATTAAGTTTGACGGCCCCTGTTTACTCTTAAGTGCTCTTCTTCTTGTAATGGGTTAAAGTCTAACTGCTATTATCGAAATGTTTTGGATTTAAAGCAATTTTAATAATTAATATTATG
This sequence comes from Blastobotrys buckinghamii (nom. inval.), assembly GCA_030579975.1. Classification (NCBI taxonomy): domain Eukaryota; kingdom Fungi; phylum Ascomycota; class Dipodascomycetes; order Dipodascales; family Trichomonascaceae; genus Blastobotrys; species Blastobotrys buckinghamii (nom. inval.). The sequence continues at coordinate 139,681 of JAKTSB010000028.1, forward strand.
AAAGCTGTGCTCGTGAATATTTACAATTTGCGTGCTATCATCCAAGTTTTATCTAAAGATTCGACAGCTGTTTACATCAACTTGATGTATCACAATAAATCTTCAGAAAGAAAAAATTGTTTTTATTTTTTGGAGCTTTGTAAGGCTGATTGTGGGATTACTATATATTATATAAGTGACATCAAAAGCAAGCCAGCTATAGATTTGCTTCTAAGAACACTACTGATACTGCAGTAGTCTGTGAAATATTTACCCCACCTTATTAGCCAACAGATTTCAATTATTTTATAAAGAATTTTCCATTCTGATCAAGTTACTAAGTTTCAGTATGTTATAACAAAAAATAGTCATGCCTTTTTCAATCAATTTCAATTAACGATAACTTCTGTTAAATTTATCGTGGTAGTTTAAAAAACGGTTAAAAAATCGTAGTATTTATTGCAATTAATTGGACAGTAATTTGTGAATCATTCTTGTATAGGTTTTATTAGGTATGAAACTAGGACCACAAATTGCGTTTTTTAATATAAATATCCTCTACAGTAGTTATCCTCAGAGTTTATTGCAACCCATTAATTGTACATGCATGTGTAATAAATTCAAGCCATCCATATACTGGCTACATGTTAATATATTGATTGTTTATTTCAAAAACAGTAGCTTTAAAGTTGAATTGCTTCAACAGTAGAACGATCAAGGTGTTACAAGTTCATAGCCACTAGTCAATGCTATTAAACTGAAAATAAAACAAAAAGCTAAGAGAAGTTTGAACTGAATTTTTCGAATATCAACAACATCAGCTAGCATTCTGCTATCTATAGTTATCATATGGTATGATTAAAAATGTACCATATGGTATATTGTAATTAACTATAGCTTCTCGCTTTCATGCGTATAATAAAAGTAAGTTATTGCATAACCGTGCGTCAACTATACATATATATCAAGACACTATATTTTTAAGGGTCAACATTTAATCCCTTGAAAAAAACTTTCAATTAAAATCAAAGGAACTATAAATAATTGATGGATAGAAATTTTTTCAAATTTACTGCAGTGGTGAGAATTAATTTTATGTTCATTAGAATTGGATCTTGTCTCGAGCTATATACAAATTGCTGACCAAATCTCCTAGCCAACTTGAAATTCATTGGATTTCACTTTATCCACCATTTGTTTAGGCTTATTACATAGATATGACGATATCCAATTAAACCTCTACTTTACTATCAACTTCTATATAAAGCCATTGTTCACTTGGCAATGTCCTTTAAACTAGATTTAGATGATTCTCATAATTAAAACTGAAACTGCCAAACTAGAGGCCTTCTACCTGTACTCGGTGTTTGAATTACAAGTATTGGTATAAAATATCATGCATGAAAACCCTATCACATCCAAAAAGTCGAATAATTTCAAACTTATTGCGAATTCATAGTACTGCAAAATTATTTGGCATTGGAGCAGCTTTCCAATCTGCGTATGTGACCTAGAAACTTAAGTATTTACCAACATCTGCGGTGAACTACCGATTCTTTTTATTATCGTAAATTGGTAGGGGCCGTTAAAATTTTCATCGATCCCATGGCCATGTATACATCCTACGGCACCAGCTACTTCTCAGTAATATGGATACATATGTAATATTAGTAGTTTTTATATACATCAGAAACAACATATATTAAACTTTAAGTGAGTTAAGCTCAACGTAGTTCTCAATTATTGTAATATCACACAATGTGTTTGATAATTGCAATATGGTGGAATACAGTAATTTGTACAGCCGCGTGGTTTTGATGGTTTTAATTGGTTATTGTTTTGTGCGGGCTCTAAAAATTGATTTCGCCGTATGAAAACCCTGAAAACTTGAACATTTAGGTTAATAATAAAAGTCTGTGCGTAGTTTTAGTTATTCAAAATCAGGGAGGATTTGGAAGAAAACGTTGTTTGGAGGGGGGTAGTTTAGCCTAATTCGTTATATATATGGTGTGATCGATTTGGCCTTCAAGGCCGGCAATATATAAGAGATTCACAATTGTAATTAATGGTAATAAACCATAGCTGACTTTTACTGCTTTGGTAAGCTCTAAAGAAATTGGCACGGGTAAAAGCGTATTAGAATTATAATCCTACTGCAAACTGACTATGGATATGTATATATGTTCGACTTATGAGTTCAGGAAAGCTTACAATTTATCAGTCATGATTTAAAATGCATCATATGGATTATTTGATTCAAAGGATTTGTTGCTTCTTATCTGTGCTCAATTTATTCAATATGATAGACATTAGATATATTCTCAATCTATAATCTAACCATTCGGCATTTTATTATAATTATGAGACCGCGTACTTATGATCTCAATCTGATGTACCAACCGGGGTTGCAATTACTAAATATTGCAATCATGATTGCTGCCTTAAAAAAAATCTAATTCAAATCAGAAGCATATTCATATAATTGCTTCCTCAACATCCATGAATGATCCAAGTACATTCATGTTAATTTTGAAACAATCAAAAAATATTACATGAAATAACTACTAACCAAGACTTTTTGGTAATTATTTAACGGCCATTGGGGATCAATTGATTGCTTAAATAGCTTAATGCTTTTAAGGTTATCATCATCATGATTGTACTCAAAGTTTTATAATCATCAAGTTCAACTAAATTGGAAGAACAGTAAATTATTTTTTCAGGTGTCTTAGAAGACCACTTATACGTACGGCTTGACTCAAATTATGTTTATCCTTTGAGTGCCTTATTTACACCAACCCATTAATTGCTATAGAGTTCTTTTAATTGGGACTTAAGATTCTTTTACTATATATTAATTGGCCTCATTTCAATGAATTTATGTTTTCCTTTAACTGAATCTATATAATTGGTTATATTTCCATAATATTTTCTGTTTGGAGAATATTTTTAATTATTGTGACTGAAGGATCAAGGTTAAAGCTATATTTTGTAATTATTAACAAGCTTGATTTGAATGATCATTGTGTGGTCCATCCAAATTGAGCAAAAAGACATTCCAGTGAATATATTGCAATCCATATGGATAGTAGAAAAGGAATCAAATGATGCTGGTAGCATTTAAAACTCCTTCATTCCCTTTGCGAGTATATAGCTTACATGGTGGAGCTGTGTTGTTGACACCAACTACTGTTGGCTGGTTAAGCTTCCAAAGCGTTGGGAGAGGAAAAGAGCTCAAGCTCAAAAAGTCGGAGAGGCCGCGAGAACCGAGCTGCCGAGATTGATTCAGATCGCTTATAACCAGCGAAATCGTGAGGATTCAAAAATTCACTCGTACAAGCTTAAGCTTACTATAGTGCTACAACTCCGATATGGATATTCATATACACGTATGATACGGTAGTACGATAATACCAGTCAACTTAATAGCCTGAAAGCTTCTATAAATTTGTTTCAAGAGGCTTGATGTTCTCCTTTGAATCAAGTAACAAAAGCGAAATTGTTTGCAATAGAATACTTGATATCGACGTTATTATAATATATTTTAATTCCAGTTTTTCCCAATGATCGTGGATATGTATCCAACGTGGATTTAACAAAGCCATACGCATCATATTGACCCTCTGAGTTATATATGTTCACCTAAATTATATGAAGAAACGCAAATTTTGATACCGTCGTTTGCAAAACGTTGACTGAACTAAGGCTACCTTCTCAAGTTCAAAAAATAACCCCAATGGTAAACTACGCAACGTAAAAACTTGTTTTGACGCATGACTCGAGCTCCATGCATTATTTTCAATTTCCTTTATTTTAATTTTCATATTTTTGACAAATAATCTCGTATACCTCACGATCAAATAATAAGTCAGTCGGCTTGGAAAGAAAGTGATTTCATAAGATCATCGATACTTATGATCAGTTTATAGATTAACGTTCTAAGATAGAATTAACAACTTTTAATAATTAGATGAGCATTAATTATTAACCAATGAGTTATTACATGCTCCTCTAAATAGCTTCCTCATTAACATCATTGCAAATTAAGGTAAAAACAAATAAAGATTACAGGCTGATTACAGCAAAATCACGAGGTTCCAGTATATATGCATCTATAACTTGGATTTATAGTACTCTGTTGCAAAATTGTCAGGCAGCTCATTTATCATGAGACTTTAATAATGGCCTTTTTGTATACATATGTAGGGCTCAATTTGAAGTCACATGTGGAGAGCCCCTTAATTAATACTTGGGTATGATCTGTGTTTATAGGCTAAATACAGCTAGCAGGGGCCAAAAAGGATACTCGTTTTATTATATGGATTTAAAGTTAATGAGTGATCCGCGAACTATAGACTTGTAAATTTAAATAATCGATTACGTAGCGATCAATCTCAGATTTACCATACATCCATGTTATTATCTGTTTGCGCCGCTTTCAATACTAAAATTACCAGTAGATATCTGAATGTAATATAATGGACGATCTTTGAAGAGAGTAACTTAATTATTGAACCGTATAACACCATAGCAGGTAGTACCAATGTCCATATCCATAGTATTTATGTAGATGAAGGCTTGTCGTATTGGCTGGCTACTTAAAGAAATTAAATAAGCCTAGGATGATGCATGAACGCACATACAACACGTTGTACGTTTTTTGTAAAACAATTGCCGAACCCTGAAAACCAAAAAGACCCTGGAGATGCTATGCGGCGACTTCCTAAACAACTGGGGATATATGATCACCCAAAAACTTCGAATGGCTCACTAAGCCTTTTTCTATGGAAGTCCTATATCAATTTTTTGAAAAATTATCTTTCGAAAAGGCGTATGGTAACGAATGACCTCAGAACTCTAAAATTCCGTGTTTCCATATGTTATCCAAACAAATTTCTTCTTTTGGTCAATCACCCACAGCCCACAGATATATAGTACAGAGTTTTTTTTTTTGCCTTTCATTCGATCGTATCGTAGGTGTCCCAGACTAAGATCCTTCAGGAAACTGAATATTTATACGCGGTGGCTAAAATTGAGTATCCTGATAGTTCAATGCCGCGTGAATTATGTAACCAGGGGCAACTGTGTATCATGAGCCGCACACCTTATTTTAGTAATAGTCTTAAACATTGAGATACCAAAGTAGACTCCATCTCACTTCTACAGTAGACTAATTTGATAAACACAATGCCAGATATCACAGGTAATTTTTAAACAGCCTAATGACTACTGAACTTAACATTTGCAACACTGTAAAAGCTGTACAATGTTAGTAATAAGTATGTTATAAATTTAAATACAATGAAAAAACATATCTAATTGCAATTGTACATATATTTCAACAGAGCAGTAAACTTCAACATAATAATTACAAGTTTATGCACTGGCTATTAAACACTAAGCCTAAGTATAAATATATTCAAACTATGCTCTCCCAAACATTTTCCAATTCAATTGATATCCTCTAACAACGAACAACATCAATCCACCAATACTACCAGCCAATCCACCAAAAATTTGCGCAGCCAAATAGTTTCCATCCAAATCAGTAATCAATTTACCTGCAGTTGGAGACCCTACCAACAACCCTAAGCCCATTATAAAATAACTCATCCCAACTCTTGTCCCCAATTTTGAATAATCTTTTGTTAAATGAACCACGATTGCAGAAGGTAAACTAACCAGAGTACCAGATAATGCACCATAAATTAATGCAAAAATAACAGCACCACCATTACCCTTAATTGCAATCCAACAAAAGGTTAAAACTCCTGATAACAAAACACAGGGAGCCAAAATATTAAATGGTCCAGTTATATCTGCAACTAAATTCGGTATTAATCTACCTATAACTGATCCTGTATTTAAAATTGATACAATATTATCAGCGATTTCTGGTTTTAAATTATTTTTTGGTAACTGACACCAGCTTTCTAAATAAAATAATGGAACGTATAAGCCAATGAATGCAAATACCATTGAAACTGTGAACATCATGAATGGAATATCTTTGAAAGATGGTGGATCAATTAATGGACCTGATTTTCTAGGTGGTATTTTGGATTTTAAAAGAATAAATGGTACAACGTTTATTCCCAATACCATAAATGCAATAATTCTTGTAGTCCATGGGAATCCTAACTTTGGAACTAAATGTTGAACCATGATTGGATACACTACTCCACCTACTGAACTACCTGAAGCTATTATGCCCATTGCTAATGCTCTTCTTTTTGGAAAATATGGACCTGCAGTTGTAATGGCAGCCGAAAAATTTAGTGAGCATCCAATACCAACACAAATTCCCTGAGATAAGAAAATTTGATACCATTGAGTGGATAATGATAACATCATCATACCAAATACCATCATGAAATTCCCAATTAATAAAACTATTTTCAAATGACCAGCATCTAAGAATCTACCAACTAATATTGATGCAGTACTGACTAAAAATGCTTGTATTGATCCAATCCAACTGATATTATCAGGACTAGTACCTTTCAATAAATCTGAAGTATAATAATCTTGATATTTACCAAATGCATTGACATATCCAAAACTGTTGAATAATAAACAGAACCCACCTATTAAAATATAATAATACTCCATGAGTTCATGCTTTGGTTCGACTGTTGTCTCCTTCACTGATGTTGGATTCTTATAGGTGTCATTGTTATCGTCACCTGTGTTGTTAATAGATTCATTGGCAGAGTCAACTGATTGTCTTTTCTCCGACCTTATCTGAAGCTTCTGTTCTTCCTGATTATTCATGTTCTTTAGATTGTCTGTAGTGTGTTATGATAATATCAACAGATAAAATTATCAGAAGATAATGCTTCATTTATATATCAAATAATACAAATACCAAAACTATTCATCAATATTACGTTGATACATGATGGATGCAGAAGTGGTTCTAAAATTTTAATATATAATACTTAAGTAAATAATCCGTTTTGCTTTGTCACAATGCAGCTAGCAGAGATTTAAAAGGAGACATCACATAACGCTCAAAAAGCCGTTGGCATTATTTTGTAATTAATTTTAGTAGTACCTGAATAACGATCCGAAATTACGGGTGTAGTTGTTGGAGCTTGTCTAAGAGTGAATCAACGGTCCGAGCGAGGCTTTAACTGTTTTGAAAAAATATTAAATTGATGCATCCGGATGGAGAAAAAAAAACTGGGGTAAAATATCATGGTTTTGAGTCAAATTTAAGACTCGTTTATGCAGAGTTACAAGGTTGTGCAATCTGGGATAGTTTGTAAGAATCTATGATATAAATCTAATAGTTTTTTCAAATGACTTGAGATTGAAACTCAGAGATAATAACTACATGTGATATTATTGGTATCTTGTCTTTTCTGTCAAATTGTATTGTATATATACATGTTGTAGTTTTCAATGAATATTTATCTTTTAAATCTAAGATGCCAAATACGTAGTTTTATCAGCTTTTAGTAGAATACTGTTGAAGCGGTGATTGTTTCTGATAATACGTTGTACATATATTATATAATATTGTGGGCAAATTTGCTTCTCAAAACATTCATTGAATGAAATCGGCTGGATAATTATCAGGTACGGTGGTAGATATATCTAAATCTCCAATAATATCTGTCAGAAAGCGGAGTCCTGAATCTCACATGTTATGCTTACAATCATTGTAAATCTGAAGCTTAGCATTACATAAAGTTATAGTATACATGGCGATGGTATGTTAATAATTTCGGTAAAAGGCGATACAAGTGATTCAATATCGGATAAATAATTACTGCTAGAATGGGAAGATATATATATATCCGATACAGAAGCTGTCATGGATAAATGTACAAGTTTGCGCAAATATGCTTTATTAAATATTAAATTCAGCGTATCACCGAAAAATTCATCTCAACCCCGGAGTTTACCGTACAATTGATGAGCCTACGATATTATATATTACAATATGGTATTCTGGATCATAAGGATCAACATGGATCCTCAGAAGATTTGCAATGGAAGAGTTGATTGACTAAGGCCAACAATATCCTGGCCTGAGCCTCATAGATGCTTATGCTCTCTTCTAAATTTCGCTTATGCTCATATTGGTAATAGTATTCATCGAATATTGTTGATACTATCGACCCGAATATTTTTAATAGTATCTACTGAAAATTGTTATTAGAGCCTATTGAATATTGCATTTAATGTTACATCCAAATTTTGTTATTAGTCATATTATTTAAACATGATCAAAGTGCTGTATTATTTTGTTACTGCCTGTTATATATTTTTATTATACTATTTTAATTATTCACTAAATTGATTTTATACTAGTGTTACATTGATAAATTTGGTGTATTCGATATATATTGTTTTAATTATGGTGGTGATATTTATATGACTTTATGAATATTAATTAATATAAATATAGGGCCAATTCTTTATACAATTTTTATTTTAATTATCTTTTTTATTATACTATCTTTAAAAACTAATATTTTCACCACTTATACTATATAATATTAGGTCAATTGTTCTCAAGAACTCCAGAGAATTTAACAGCAGCATAATCAGGTGTTATTATATAGCTCATAACCTATATAGCCAGATCGTGATCTTCAAGTATTAGACGGTCAATCCATTTCGTAGCATCGATGGGTGAATCCCCACGAATCGACCCATATAGTAGTAAAACTATAGTTCTTGAAATCATTTTATAATATAGCTTTTCTTATGCTATAAACTTGAAACAATGAGTGAGGTTTATATATAAAATAAAAGTGACCTCGAACATTGAATTTCTGTAATTAAAAGTAATTTTTTTCTGGTAAATCAAATTACTGTCTTATCATAGACCCAATAGTATATGAATGCATACACTAATTAGCAAGATAGTGGGATTCACTCAAAAAACTGGCTCACTAAGTTTGTAGATTGGCAAAAATTAAACTAGGATTGGTCATATTGCCCTGTGTTGATGAGCTATCATGTTTAGAAATTTTTACTTATACAGTGCGTGAAAAATGCTTTAGTCACAGATATATTGAGTGTAATGTATTACTTGCAAGTACATGTAAGTTGAAATAACCCAAGAAAGCTTAACAGACCAGATATCAGAAGTGATGACGCATTGGTAGGTATATTTTCAAGAGTCCTTAAGTTTTAACTGACCTGCTAGAAACTCAGTATACAAAGATATTTCGGTCCTCTAAATTCAACAAATTTACCAGTTATATATCTATAGGCTAGTTAGCAGAATTGCATGCAATTGAAGGCGTTTTACTAATGAGTTACATATGCCCATTGAGGAATGTTCTCGGTAGTCATCTGCACTAAAAAGCTCTAAGGAATATAACGAGAGCTATTTATCTGGTAAATCTGGTGGCATAATATTTATAACCACGCGCACATATAGCTCACTGAATTTCTGAAGATGATTACTGAGTTATATATATAATGCAAAATTAATTGAATTGTGTTTACGGGGTCTCAAACCCAATCTGGTTGTAAATTTCGGTGGTACAATTGGCTTGAATTTGTAGTGGTTTCTAGAGCTTAGATAACTTCTTGTTTGCCATGGACCTATAACTTTCTAGTTTATATATATATTTGAATCTATTATTCTAAGCTTCTTGTTCCTAGGTTGCATGTCGTCGTTTTATTTGTTTACTTACTTCCGTAGTTGGTCAAGGACTAACATCGGCCATCCACTTGTACGACGAACTAGAGTAGAAGCTTCTCCAATAATCAATAACAACCCGTAAAAATTTAAAAAGCAGACTTGTAAATACTTTTAAACCGTAAATAGTAACAGTACCAAACCTAATCTAATTAATCAAGCTTAAGTATACATATATACATATTATATACCTCAGCAGATTTTTCCAAATTGTTACACTAAATCGAATGGCGTGCCGAGTAATGTCAATCGATCCCCATGTATTGGTATTTTGAGTATACTATAATTTTTGAGTTCAATCGTTCTGTTATTCTGGGATCTTAAATTCCTCATGTTTTAACCTTACCAAATCTAGTAAAGATCATATCGTACCAGGTATTTTGTATACCATTTGGACGGATAGAGACGATCAACGCAGTTTTTCAACGCTGATATTCAAAAATCTATTTAAAAATCCTTCTTAGAGAGATCTGGCCATCATGATTAATATGTAGCTTCAGTTGCGAAGATTTGTGTTGCAATTACACCTCAGAGAAATGTGTAGCTCAAGTACACCAGCGATAATCGACTAAATTGAACTTAGCTGACTGGGATCCTCAAATTATCGCAATTTATCAAGCTTAGTTAGTTCTTTAAAAAAATCACTTAAGATTTTTGATACTCTGAGCTGTTAATAAAGTTCCATTGCAATGAGCTGAGCTCTCTATATATTGTAAATTCGTATTGTACGAACAGGTCTACTCTGAATTGCATTGCCCGCCATATGTATGCATGCATAACCCCTGAACATAAAAGTTCGATGCCGGGATATTCGCTTAAAACCACACATTAATAATGAGCTTAAGGAGGGGTTCTGTAGAGCTTGTGAGAAAGTTATTATTTTTTTTTTTTTACAACTAAGCCAGCCGTTGAGTTTTAGTCTTAAAAATTACGACCGCAATAAATCATCAGATTGGGCCCAAACTTTAAACCCTTATAGTGATGAAATCAATGGATGCATCAATTGCGTCTTTAACAAAAGTACCTAGATTAGATGAGCTAATTGTGATGGTTAGTCTGGCTGTAATTATGTTGGAATACTGACTGAGACTAGAACTATATATGTATACTGTACTATAATATCTCCCTGACTGCAGGGAAGGAAGTCATGGTTTTAGAATCCATCTGGGATGTTGATTGTTTTTGAATTTTTGCGAGTGAATTCAAAAGATTTCAATAATGTACCAAAAATGGTAAATAAATCGAGTAACGAACCATGGTAGTGGAAGATGGGTTCAACGCTATATAATGATCATCTGTTCGTGCCGTAAGAATTTTGGCCATAACAATTACTCAATTGATAAATTACCATTGGTTTCAGAGAGACTTTCTAGATCACAGTTAGTTTATTCATATTTGAGCCTAATTTAGAGTTTATCGATAACAAATTGTTTTATCCATTTCCATACAGTTCTACTACACTATAGTATACTGGTTGAGGTATGGTAATGAAAGCTTAAAGATAAATATCTATCCTATCCTATATATATAGATTGGCCATGGTTGATCCGATGCTCTGCCTTTACTATTACTAGCTATATATATATATATAGGGTATTGAACAGATAGACTTAAAGCCTAGGAGTTTAAAATCTGGGTTACCTTCAATCAAAGATCTTGAGATAAGCAAGCCAGCTGGTTAATGGTTATAGGATGGATCGATCTACGAATAATCTAATTATTAAAATAAATCCAATCTATATATACATGTATATATCTATATATTTAAGATCGATGTTCTTAAGATCGGACTGAATCACGTAAACTGCTTCATGAAGCCGCCTTGACCCGGTATATATACATGCATGTATAGCTATAGTATGCTACATCGGATGTAGAATCTTCAATAATCCAAATTAATGGAAAAAATTAATCAATCATGATTGCAAACGATTGATGTGAATTTATCACCTGCAATCTTTAACTATAGTATACAAGGAATGTATTTAATAGTATGATCTGTTGCAATTTATAGTACCATGGCAGGTAGTATTGGATTGTTTTACTCCCCCCTTCCCCTGAATCTAACAATTTTCTAACAACTTTAGTCTTTGACTTGAGACAGGCTAGCTACCGTATCAAGGAAATAGCAATATGGCTACAAAAAGGCTCATACGTGAGTTGCTCAGCTATAGCTGGCTTGACCATTGCAAGTTAAAAATACGCCACCACATGGTATTTTTAGATACAGAGTAGCTCCTTTTAGGATAATGGGTTGGCATTTTATGCAATTAATCGTGGTGGATGCATCGTCATCGTGTCAAGGATTATTGTTACAGGTGTCAGTTTTAGCTTAACCAGGCTTAAGCCCAGAAAATTTGTACCTACAGCACTGCATTAGCAATATTGCCTGAATGTAAGGGGCTGCACTTTGCCGTCAAAATTTTTTATTATCGTAATTAATCTATTAATTCGATTATAACTATAAGCCTTAAAATTTTCTCTCACAGTACTGACTTGAGTCTAGAAATCATGGGGATTGGAATTTAAGCCATCGTATCAACTATAACTGCATATTTTTCCATCATGCATTGCAACAATGGTACAATAATTTCAAATACCAGGCCTAATTTAAATTTGACCACTTTTCGTTCCTATATATATAGAACCAAGTCAATCAGCTTGGGGTATACCATATGGCAGACTCAGAGCTGATCTCCAACCAGATCGTGATCTGCTTACTGAGGCCACAAAATCTAATTATATTGAACAAAATGTACAATATGTGGAACTTTAAAATCCAGTACTTAAAAAATGCAATTCGAGCAATGGCCAAAGAATTAGAGCACGAATTCATATTATTATAAGGAATGCGTCCAGAGCCTGAGGAGTTTTGGAGCACCGTTTAGGCTTTTTTTTAAAAAAAATTTACGCGTTATCATAGCAAAAGAAGAGGTAATTCGTGCTTTAAATTTTCAATTGCTATACTTATAATAATCAAATAAATTATAAATCCTGGAATAAATATCTACAACGGCATTTTTCTTTTATTTCCTAATCCTTACTTCGAACAGACTGTAGTCGTTCATATATAGTATACCATAGCTGAGACATTTTTTCAGTTTTGGGGAAATCGCGCTCGCGTAAGGATTTATTAATTCAGCTCAAAAAATTATATTTCTTTTTTTTCCTTTCTCTTACAAGTTAAAAATTAGATTATCCCTACTAAAATTGATCAACAATTGAGCCCAATTGGTAAAATGTACAAGTACGCTTTCATTTTTGTGACCACTATAGATATATAGTATACATGCATGGATACATAGGTAGCACCTTCAAAAAAAAATTGAAGCTATCCAGCTGCAGGGAGCCAAAATTACCCCGTTAGATTATATGTAATTAATGAGGAAATAATTAGAAGAATAATAATTAGTGATCGAACTTAAAAAAGGATCGTTGATTTACGCCGCCGCGATCGATCTACAATTGCAATGGTTTAAACGATTTGGTTATAATTCTGTTGGATCAATCGATATATATGATGAGCGAGCAAGGCCGATTCTGAAAATCCATGTTCTATAAATTATAAATAAATGTTAAGCAAGGATGAATCAATTGCTATCAGCATGGGATACAAAACAACAGAAGCCAAGAAGTTTGGTCAATGTTTACCATTCTTAAGATCTAATTATGGTACGTAAGAATTTTTATAATATTTATTTTTATTCTTATTTTTCTAACTGCAGTGGTTCCATGACGAAGGAACATTAAGAATTTGGAATATAAAAAGGATACAATTTCTCTCCTCTTTTGAAATAATTCTATTCATCATCAAAACCCAAAAAAACATTCTCTTTTATAAGAAGAACATTCTTTTATTTCTAACTTTCATTCATTCATTAATTTGTTAATATCAATCAATCTGTTAAAAAATAAAAAATTGTCGATAATATTTGTTTAATAATGAAATTCTCAATCTTATGCGCAATTGCTTCAGTTGTTTTAGCTGCTCCAACTCCAGCTAACGACAAAACCGTCATCCACGGTGACAATGGTGGTGTTGGTGGTAATGGTGGTTCATCAGGTCGAGGTGGTGATGCCTTATTAATCGGAGGTTCATCTGGCTCAGGTGGTAACGGTGGTAATGCTGGTGGTGTCGCTAACACTAACGTTCACAAATCAGCTCAAGACCAAAATACTGGTTCATTAATTGGTTCAATCTTAAAACGAGCTAACGACAAGACTATCAAACATGGTGACAACGGTGGTGTCGGTGGTGATGGTGGTTCATCCGGTCGAGGTGGTGATGCTTTGTTAATTGGTGGTTCATCTGGTTCAGGTGGTAATGGTGGTGACGCCGGTGGTGTTGCTAACACTAACGTCCACAAATCAGCTCAAGAACAAAACACTGGTTCATTGATTGGTGATATTTTGAAACGAGCTGATGACAGTGTTTTATCTCATGGTGATAATGGTGGTGTTGGTGGTAACGGTGGTGGTGCCAACAAAGAAGATTACG